>VXAB01008334.1:201692-285531 GCA_013399175.1 Odontophorus gujanensis | reverse complement strand
AAAAAAAAAAAAAAGAGAAAAAATAAAAAAGAGCAACTGTATCTTAGTTGGACATAAATGAGCTTTCCCATTGTTTTTCTTTTCACTAACAAAACAGCTGTGGAATTGGAAGAAAAAAAAGTGGGATCAACTAAAACATTTTGCTTGGACCAACATATCAAGTTTTCCTTAGTGGAGGTAGGAATTTTCCTTCATTCTATTTCTTTAGACTAATAGGTTTAAAACAAGCCACTGAAATTGTTCATGTCAATGTTTTTCTAATTTTTAGTTTTCCTTTTCTGGGACAGAGAACTGATATATATATATATATATGAGTGTCACATCACATTATACAGTAAACAAACCTCTGAAATATTTTACCCAGATCCATTTATATGACCATTTTTTCCATAATATCTGGACATATGATCAACAGCAGCAAGAAATTAAATCTCAGATGGACTCAGACCAAATTTGTCCTATGTACCTTTTGGTAAGAGAATATCTTTTGTAAGAGAATAGTCTTACATTTTCTCTGCAACAATGGGTTTAACTCCATTGAAACCTCCCATGAATTTCCCATCACAGTGAAGACCTCTGTTTCTTGTCCAGAAGTCCACTAAAAATGTAGAGGTACTATTTCTTTGTAACCTTTTTGTGTTCATGCACAGAATTAGCACAATTCCAGTTGATTCTGGAAGGACAGAAGAGGATGTCACTAAAAAGGGAAGTCATTTAAGTCCTGCCTGCATTCTTGGCTTAGAAAAAGAAATTCTTTAGTTCATCTAAATCTGAGATCCATTCAGCCTTCCTCAAACTGAGTATCTTTAGCCTTTCAGTAAACTCTCTATTCTTCCAAGACATTGATGATGGTACACTGCCCTTTCATGCAATAATGAAGTAACCTGAACTTCCAGAAATGAAACAGATTTAGGTTCAAAACACACTTCTGCAAGCAGAGGTTCTTCAACACAGGAGCTACCCTCCTCCCTGTTGAGTGACCTTATATAACAAGTTTAAAGGCTATGTAGATGGGGGTGTTCTCTTTTCATTGCACTTTTGCAAGCTGGAACCTAAAGCTACCCAACTACCCAAAGAAATGGGATTGCGACTTCGTAGCCTAGCATTTAAAAACTAAATACCCTTGATTCTGCCCCCAAGAAATGAAGCTGGTAATCCCAACACGAACAAAGGAGAGAGATCCCACGCTGACAGAAGACACCTTATACCTTGAGTTCTCCCCAAAGTCTATCCAAACACGCCACACTGGCCTCTTTTTCTAATCCCTAGAATGATGTAGACATTGCCAGCCATATATTATAGGTCTTTGTTTTAGACGTCTCTTTTAAAATGAAAAGATTGCAACCTAGATTATTTCTCCATTGCTAAAAAAAGGAGCCTGTGGTGACTGCCTCAGCTGTGAGTATTTACAGTTTGGTCAGATGCACCTAATCTAGACCATTTCTTTCCATATACCTTGTCATCTTTTTTTCCAAACAAAAGTTGCATTTCTTTAAGAAGTCTCCTTCATACTATCTCAAACAAAACTTCTATAAAATCCAGGATGAAGAAAAAAAATCAAATTAAAACCTCCTGTTTCTCAGGCATTCGTGTCCCAGAATAGACCCTGAAATCTAACCACCACTATTTGGGCAGCCAGAGGGAGAAACAGACTATAAACAAAACTGAAACAGATTTTATTGATTTTTCCCCATGCAGGCTAAGCTACATGCAAAATCAAAATCAAACACAGAAGATCAATAACTAAAAGCAAGTCGAGTGCATTTTCAAACGACTTCTCTCTCCATGCTTTAAGGCATTTCTTCAATAACTCAGGTTAAGAAAGATACCTACAAATTATGGTTTGAAGTGGATTATGTCCCTTTAAGAGTTCATTTCAATATGTTTTCACAACAGTGTATACTCCAAAGCTGTTTGCCAGGTGTATATCTCTATTGTCTGTATATCATAACAGTAAGACTCAAAGTGTTTTCTTTCACAGCAAGAAGAGCTACCATGAGTTGTTGCTTTGTGCTAAGCCCTTTGACCCTGAGCTATACACACACATTTCCAGCTTACTGAGCTATGGCACCCCACCACGTCAGTGCTCTGACTCTAATAGCTAACTCATAAATAGGATTTAACCTTAGAATCACAGAATTACAGAATCGTTATGATTGGAAAAGACCACAAAGGTCACCTACTCCAACCCCAACCCATCCTCACCTTGCCCACTAACCATATCCCTCAGTGCCATGTTTCATGAACACTATCCTGGGCAGTCTGTGGCAGTGCATTACCACTCCTTCTCAGAAGAATTGTTTCCTAACATCCAGTAACCTTGCAAATTTTGCCCAAAACTTGACATAAACCAAGGATAAACATAAAAACACTGAGTTACTCCGCATGTGCAAGTGGACCTTTATTCTACTCCTCTCTCATGAACTGAAGAATGCTTGCTGGAGATTGGTTAACTCCAAATAACTCAGATTGCAACAAAGACAGCCTACTGCTGTGTGTCACAGACCTCTACCACCAAAACTGTTTGGATGGAAAACTTCTAAATTATTTTACTACATTCCCTGAGTTCTGTTTCTAGTTCCTGATAGATTGCTTATGTATCTTGCATTTAAAATTCCCTGGGATTTCTCATACAAATAAGTATTGTAAAAGGAAGGACAATTCAATTTACTTTTGATGAGGGTATGAAAGTCACTGTAATTGAATGATAATTTGCCATGAAGCATGGATGTGAGTCCTCATGTTTGCCTCTTGACCTGAAAGGATACGGCTAGTGAAAATGTCTAGCAGATAATTACTGCTGGGCTAACCCTGAGGCTTGGCTATTATTCACAGGTCAATCTCTCTAAGATAATTCCCAGGATAATATTACTGAGGAACATGCTCCCTCTGCATAATGCAACACCTGCCTCTCTCTTGTGAGATCCCAGGAACGGGGAGATGAGCTTTGCCTTTTCTTTGCCATCCGTATTAAGCTTTCTTGTAGGGCAGAGAATGAGAGCAGCAAAAGGAGAAAATAATGTAAATATCACCTTGTGATAGGGTATTTGGGGAGACTTAATTTTCATTATTTATCAGGGCTGTAACTTCTTGCAGAGTCTGTAGTGATGGGGTACACAAAAGTGTCACTTAATTTGTCACTTCCATTGCAGATGACCAAAGGGAAATATGAACCTGTTGAATCAGCTCAGAAGTTTACTTCCAAGACTCAGATGTGCATGTCAACTCTGTGCTGTGTTTTAGGTAGTGCTGGGATGATCCCTGGGCTGCTATAGCAATGCACATACACAGGACAGACCAGGTTATAGCCATGCATTGCAGTGAGCTCAGCCTGCTTTATTCCCCTCCAGGTCATAGAAACTTATGGCTAGAAAAGATCCTCAGAGGTCATCTACTCCATCCCCCTGCCCCAAGGCAGGCTTATCTATGGGGAGGTCACGTCTGACAGATGTTTGTTTAACTTGCTGTCATGGTGATGGAAACTCATCAAGTATTGCAGATTATCTGTGTATGGTGCTGTGTCCTTAGTGCTAGAAACCTTTCCTTCTCAGTGTTATAAATCCATCCTTCCTGTTGGAAGGCAAGAAGCAGGATAAGTTAATCAACAGTGGGAAAATATATAATCAGGCAGGAAAGAAACAATACCTAAGGGAGAAAATCAGGGGAAAAAAAAACCCCAGCAGTCTAAAAACAGTCTATAGGTTGGCCTGCAGCAGCTCAGAATCTTGAAACTCTGAACGCAGTACTGAAGGGAAGAGTTCAGTGAGCCTAGTGCCAGCTATAGGACTAATAATTAATAGCAATTACACATCTGGTCAAAGGCCATTGGTATAGTAAGGCTAGATGATTAGTCTGGACAGCAACATAGGGGGAGGATGGGAAAAGGTATATAAAGGCCTTAATTAATGCTACCTCTAACGCTATTAATAATGTATGATTAACTACTTAAATATTAATTCCTTTTATTACTTTCTCTTATTTTGCCATATTATTGCTTAGATGAAGAAAAAGAACATCTCCACAATAGCTCATATATGAAAGCTGCTGGTAAATTTTTAGCCCTGTATGGGAAGGCACACAGGTCTTGATGTTGTGATTCAAATTAATATCTCTTTAATTTCCATTGTGTTAATTATGTCTATCAGTTCTTTAGATAGATAAAGGAACTGGAAGCATCATAGGTACTTAATAATCTAATTAGTAGGTTCGACGTGTTGTTTCCTGTTTTGTGTATTTATTTTTTTTTCTATTAGAAAATAGAGACAAATAAGCTGTTTTTTTCTAGAGCAACGTTGTGTAAAACAACTCCAAAAGATAACATCTTAAATTGAAAACAGTTGGGAAAGGGGAAATCAGCTATCATCCTCAAGTTACTACTACTGTAACTGGAAACAACTTTACAAGTACACTTGGATAATTCATATTATTTTGCCAACACTTTGAAGTTACACTTTCACCCTTCATTTCTTAAGTCAGCAAGAAGCGGTTATTAAAGGCATCTCTTAAAAAAATGAAACTGTCAAGATGTGGCTTTGAAATCTTTGAAAAGATGCCTGTAACATATAATGTGCTCTAAGCACGTCTATTAAATCATGGCTCTTGTGGTTCTAACACAGAAATACCAGAAAAGAATTCTTTTCACATAGGATCAGTAGCAAGACAATAATGGAAAACATTTGGGCCGAAGGTAAAAGTTGGCTAAAGCAAGCTCCTTTCCATCTGCTTGTTATCAGTAGTTATAGGAGCCAGGCAGGTGACCCATAATTTTTTTTTAAATGACAGACTTTTGTTTTTGACTGCGTCACAATGAAGGGTCTTGTTTAAACTTCATAGAGATATTGTCCAGGACTTCAAAATTAAATAGCAGCTGTTAGTAAAGAAGATAGCAGTGCTGTGAGAAGCAAGAATGATTTTCCACTGTTGGGAAAAAGGAAAATGTTAAGAAGTAGTCTTCAGAATTTACTAAACATCATTCTGTTAGAAAATAAGAAGTAGACTGAAAACAATATGAGAACTGATCAACTAACTTCTCCTGTCCCAAGTAAAAGAAATGAAAAGGGAAGTAAAAGCACATGGCAAGACCGTAAAAAAATTATTTAGGTGTGCAAAGAAATCCGTAAGAAGAAGACACTGGGGCACACTTTATATAGCATTGGATGGCACGAACCAAGGACTGAAAGGTAAAGCTCCACAAGCACACACCAGAAAAAAGGTACAGATGGTTAACAGTGAATGCACTTAACCACTTAAGCACACTTGTGATAGGCACGGGGGTGGGGATCTCTATCTCTGAATGTGCTCAGAGAGTCTCTAGTAGATAAGAGTTGTCTGCACAGGAGTTTCTAGGCTCCAACTGGGAATGAATGAAATTCCATCACCCTCATTAAAGAGGAGGTCAAGGTGGAAGAGCTAATGGTTTCCCTGACCTCAACAATCTTTGAAATTGTGAAACTGTTAGATTAGGTTGCTGATCTAATTGTCTGGGTCTCTTGGAGTTGTATTTTTTTTTTTTTACACAGGCTTTTTAATTTAATATATTGCTTGACTGTAGTTGGGACAGATGCAGTAGTTAATCCTAGGTTATTTCTCAATACATAACTTCTCTAAAAATGATGCTTACTTTTGTATAACGTGTAGTTGCAGGTTGATATTCAGTAGCTATAGCATGACAAAAACCTGTGAGTTCCTTAAAGGCATTCTTTATGCTGCATCTTCTCTCAAACATTTTGTCACCAAGAATATTGGTAAATCGATAAATTCAAATTTATATTCTAAATCAATTAAATAATTTTAATTAACAGCTACACAGGCAAAATAACTTGTAATTATATGTGAATTAAACATGAGCTCTACATTGAATTTTACTTGCCTTTTTAAAGCTAAATTCCTTCTTTGCCATCCATACAGCAAATTTCTCAGTGTTCTTTTTGTCACCAGGGGTTCTGCAGATGTAGGAAAGGAAGAATGCTTTTGCACAGATATGCCGTGTTTCCTAACCAAGCAAAGGCAATGATGTGAAATTCTTTAATGATCAGGCTCTAGGATTGATCTTTCAAGACAGCACCAAAGAAAAAAAAATAATCTAAAGCAACTTCTAAGAAATCTCAGATGGACTTCAGATAAGATTATACGCATAGATGATCTACCTAACCTTTAGGGCAAATCTGGTTGTGTATAAGATTTTCCATTGAAATGAGAAATGAAATCAATCTATGAAGTTAAGACTTAGATCTTGAGTCAAGGCTGTGCAATTACAGGGTTTTAGTCTGTCCCATCAAACAGCTCTTAAAGTCAGACAACAAAATCACCTCAATTTTCATGAATGTCCAGGCCAATTCACCTTTGAGGGAAATTATACAAAAACTGTTGTCTCCTGTGGTTTCAAGAAGAAATGAGAGGAAATTTCACCTTTGAGGTGACCCTGAGATTTAGGGGAACCTAAGGGTTTGCGTAACTGTTAACTATTGGCAAAGGAATTTAACTTATTCTTGTGCAGAGCCTCATCTTTTGTAAACTGAAGGAACAGGAAGATTCAGAAGTTGAAACAACACAGTTTAGCCGTGCTAAAGGGAACTTCCCACATTTTGACAGTGTTAGTACACATGTAAAACAAGGAAGTAGAGATGGCCAACAAAACTGCTCTTCATTGAAAATGAAAGTGAACAATAGAAACAAGCAGAGCCCTGGGTGTATGTGTGTGTCTTCAGGTCAGACATCATACTGAACACCCACAACATTAATAATATTTCTTCAGGGATCACTTTCCGTTGCTAATGATGCTGAATTGGTTCCATACCTTCATGAAGGAAAGGCTATGGGCAACCAAAGGAAGAAAGAGCAGTGATTAGTCTATCACTTGGAGAAAAGGTCAACCACATGATCTGCTGCGCTTTACACGGGTTTAACCAATGAGATCCTGTTATGCAGAAGGTGAAAATCAGTGATCCAGTGCTTTACTTTGGCATAATCCGTGTGTTAATTAATTAAATAGCAGAATGTGGGGAGAAATGTAGCTGCTCTCACAATCAGGGTGTCACAGCACCTGGGGTACATTTCAGTGCCAATCTTGATCTCCTTGCACTATTCCTTCCCTTTTGTTTGCTCACTGCCTTCCTTCCTGCCCTTCTTTTCTGTGCTGTACCACCTGACCCTTACTTTTCCCCTTCCTCAAATGCATTTTTTCACTTATATTGTATAACTTCAGCTCTGGACTCCGTCCTTTGGTTTCTAGTGGCCAACAGTTCTGGGGATCTGGTGCTTTTCACTTCACTCCCTGCCTGCCAGCAATATTAACGTATGAAACTTGATGAAAGAAAAACAAACCCACTGATAGGCCATGCCAGCCAGTGCCTTGGTGCAATTAAATACTAATTCAGATTCAGATTTGTGACAGTTTGCAAGCAATCCATTCCCAAGACCACTTTGTCTTGAAGATACAGTTATATAGTGCTCTTCTTAACAACAATGAAAAAGGGATGTAGATCTATGTATTTCCAGGACAAAAGATATGTCGCCTTGCTAAAAGCAACTTAGTCTCACTGGGGCTCTTCTGTTCTTTTTTCTCTTCCTGAAACAATTAGAAAGCAGTGTTCTTAAATTGTTATATAAAAGATGCGGAACTGAAGCTCTCTGGTGAGATGACAGTGCTGTGTGTTCCCGTCACTGCTTTCCCAAATCATACAGAACTGTTGTTTTAGGTTTTTACGATCCAAAACCAGTTATGTTTCATAGAATTATCGTCTGAGTCAGAAGGGACCTTTAAAGACCACTTGGTCCAAGTCTCCTGCAATGTACAGCTCCATCAGAGCCCCATCCAGTCTGACATTAAATGCCTCCAAGGCCTGGGCATCCACCACCTTTCTGGGCAACCTGCACCAGTGCTTCACTACATTTATCATAACAAAATCCAAACTTTTCCTTATATCCTTAATCTCCCCTGTTCTAGTTTGGAACCACTTCCCCTTCACCCATACACTGAGTACGACTGTACTTCCATGGTTATACTGACACAACACCTAATGTTCAAATTAAAAATGTGTCAAAGTGTCGTAACTCTGCACCTCATTTCTTTTACGACAGAAGGCAGCCTGTTCCAATGTCTGACTGCTCTTTCAGAGAAGAATTTTTTCCCTAGTAAGCAATCTGAAACTCCCCTGGTGCAACTTGAGGCCATTACCTCTTGCCCTGTCTCAAGATACTTGGGAGAAGAGGCCAACCCACACCTTGCTACAACTTCCTTTCAGGGAACTGCAGAGAGTGATAAGGTCTCTCCTGAGCCTCATCTTTCCCAGACTGAGTAATCTCAGTTCCTTCAGCTGCTCCCCATAAAACTTGTGCTCCAGACCTTTCACAAACCCATTGCCCTTCTCTGGATACGCTCCAGGGCCTCAGTGTAGTGAGGGGTGAAACTCTGAACACAGTACTTGAGGTGTGGCCTCACCAGTGCCAGATACACAGGGATGATCACCTCCTGCTCCTTCTGGCTGCACTCTTTCTGATATAAGGCAGAATGCCATTGGCTTTCTTGGTCACCTCGTTACACTGCTGGTTTGTCTTCAGAGAACTGACAAATGATGCTCCCATATCCTTTTCCTTTGCACAGATTCCCAGCCACTCTGTCTCAAACCTATAGCACTGCTTGGGGTAGTTGAGAACAAAGTGCAGGATCTGGCACTTGCTCTTGCTGAAGCAAACAGAACTGGGCTCAGGCCATCGATCTGGCCTGTCCAGGTCTCCCTGTAGGGCTTTCCTACCCTCAGGCAGATCAACACTTCCTTTCAGCTTGGTGTCATCTGCAAACTAGAGGCTGATTATGTTATTCTAAATAAAGATGATATCTATTCCTGCTACGCTTAAACATAATGAAATTTTAAGTTTTCCTGTGTTCTGTGATTGTGTGTATCTCTGTGTGCTTTTAAGGACCTTCTAAAGATTTTCTGAGACTTCATGCTGAATATCTTCATTTCAGTGAGAATCACAGAATCACAGAATCACAGGGGTTGGTAGGGACCTCTGGAGATCACTGAGTCCATCCCCCCTGTTAAAGCAGGTTCTATACAGTAGGTCACACAAGTAGGTATTCAATCAGGTCTTGAACATCTCTGGAGAAGGAGACCCCAGCACCTCTCTGTGCAACATGTTCCAGTGTTTCATCACTCTCACAGTAAGGAAGTTCTTCCTCGTAGTAGTATGGAATTTCCTGTGATCCATTTTCTGCTCATTTGCCCTTGTTCTCTTGCTGCATGTCACCAAAAGGAGTCCATCCCCACTGACTTGATTCCCACAGAAGAACTCATCTAAGAACCTACCAGCAAAATATCTGGCCCCACTGTGACATGCAACATTGCAATAGAAACACACAGACATTATTGTGCCAGCCCCATCCTTCAGCCTGGCTCCCTGTACATCAATATCACAACAAACACAGTGCACCATATATCACCACACAGTTCCTGAAGAAAGACACCGGTTCAATATCAGTGTTCAATCCCCTGAGCTAAAGAACAAAACAATGCATTCGGGGAGATACTATTTTATAAATATGGTTTATTAACCTGGCAGGCTGTAACATTTGAATGTAAGATGAATCCCTCCATCTCACATGAGTATTGACAGAAAATGACATCACAAATGGCACCATTGTACAGGATGGTAAGAAAATTGTATTTTTTTCGTGCACCATAATTATTCTGCTGAAGATACTCAGCATTCCTCTGAACTGCTGATGGACGAACTCACACTTTCACCTAATCTTACAGCAGCCTCCTTGATTTAGTTCAGCTGAATCTTTATGAACTCCTAATTTAGTTGTGTACCAATGATTTTAAATATCAAGTACAGCCAGGCCAGGTACATAATAATGGGAGATTAATTGGGTATGATGCAGTCTATGAAATCCAGATAATTAAACTGTGAATGCAGTATACTTGTCTACAGGAGTATCAACAAATGTAAAATAAAGCAGCTTACTATTTCAGAATACTGTGAAATGAAAATGAATGACAGTGAAATGAAAGATTGCTACAGACATTTATATGTATTTTAAACATAAATTTTCAAAAGTAATATACGAATAACTGAAATATTTCTACCAAATCCTTGAAGACTACTATCAGTACCATAATTATTTAAGAGATAAAGAACATCAAATAAACGAAAAGAACATCCAGAAGGTAAATATCTGGTTTTCAGCTTGACTCACTGTAGAAAATGAATCACTTGACGGTTTTAGAGCTTGCAGAATCTTGCATATATTTGGACAACTTATTAGTAATTGGGTAAATATGATTTCAAAAACATTTGCACATTATACTCAGGGATATTTCTGCACACCCTTCTCAAAGCTTTTCTCACACTTTTGCACTTTGCACCTATCAGTGCAGACTTTACTTATCTGCACCAGCAGTGAAATTCAAAGACTGAATAAAACCAGTTCCACAGTATCCTTGCAGTCCCAGGAATCAATCTGGGATTTATTTGCGTCCTTCCAGACAGGTGCCAATTTAAAAAAGGGAAAAAAAAAAAGAACAATAGCAAAGGACTGATTAACAAGTGCTAATTAGCAAGAGTTCCTTCAAATATTTTATGAAAAGGACACTCAGTTTCATTAATTTCTGTTTCTAAAAGCTATCTATCTTAGAAAGCATTCATTCAGAGGTATTAACTGTTTTTGTCCTGCAGATCATGTACCCAAAATTCAGAGCTCACCTTCTCATGACAAACAGCCTCTTTCCCACTTGCCCCACCTGCAATAGGCAGATAAGAGGCAAATGGAAAGGTCCTGCATCTTTATCATATGCAAAGAGTAAAGGCATTTATACAGGTCTGGATATGCTTTGAAGGACCAACTTAAAGTACATAATTGCTTTATCTGCAGATACAATGAGGATTGTGCTATCTTGGCTACACAGGTGGGAAGAAAGAGTGCTCAGAAAACTGCCTAAAAATTTTCTAATTTGCATGCTCCACAGTAAACCATCTCATCATGGAAACTTTTAACTATTTCTAAAGACACTTCAGACACAATCAGCTGGGGGCCACCAAAGTGCAATTAAAGTTAACACAGCTGAAGACCATGGCTCAGACAACACTTGTCCATAAAACACCCTTTACTCTAAGAATGTGGAAATTTTACCCAAATTTATTAGGGAGTTGTCCAGCAGGCATAGATTTGAGGGTGCAGAAGAAATCTTTTCAAGGAGACCCGCACACACTAGGGGTATTTGGAGCTACCAGAAATGTCACAGAGCTAAATGCATAGAGGACAGCACAATGCACAGTTTTCTTCAGAGAAGCAGAAAATCAACATACCTAGATCCAAATTCAGTAAAGTGGGAGGACAAAGAGAGAATAAGAATTCTACTGCTGTGAAGGTTAGAGAGCCTCCAATCAATACTCTGGTTCTACACAGAGTTTCAGGTGAGGACAGCACCAAAATGAAGGAATTTCCTTCTCAAACTCAATGATTATTTCCTATCAACAGTCCTTATTCCTGTGATATAGAAGTAAGGAAGCTAGCAGAAAAAATTGTATCCCCCATCCGCGACATAAGTAGGAAAATCAAGAAAGGATATAAGAATGGGTCTGAAAAAAGATGAGAAAGGTGCAAGTAGATGGTAGGGAAATCCCAATGAGTACATCATTGGGTATCTGCATTGTCTACTTTTGCCTGGTAATTTACTCCCAAGTTGAAACAAATCACAATATCCTTTGGACAGGAAATTTCAAAGAGGAGAGATGTCACTTTGGCAATAACTTGACTTCTCAGGCATTTCAGATTTGGTTATGGTGTATGTCATCTTGCAGTTGTGAATAACCCAACCCAAGGATCCAGAGGATTAACCTCCTCCTTAGCAGGGGTACTGTGAAGTGTCCGATAACAGTTCACTATACCATTCATGTATGCCAACTGCAATGGCATTGAATATGAAGGGAACTTACAAGGATGGAAATGCCTCCAGCCAGGAATCTCATCCCGCTCCTTTGCCTGAGGGTATCTAGTCCAGATAGGCAGTCTAAATCCCCACTATAGAAGTGATGACACAGAGGAAGGAAACTTCAGCTAACATTTAGCTGAAGCTTCAACATGTCAGCAAATTCAGCCAATCTCCCCTTACAGCGTTTCCAAGAGCTGACAGAGAACATGGACTTGTCTTTCCTCCTAAAAAGACAGATAAATGGGAACACTAAGACATCTGTGGCTACACAGATGTCTTTGGATGTCGATGAAGATAGGCTTTCCAGATTTTTTCTTTAAGTTTTCCTCTTTGTTGGCCCTGTTTCCCCATTTTTACCTCTGATCTCTATTCTTTAGTTCAGAGAACCACTGGGTAAATTGAGGTTTGACAGGGACTGATGGAGATCAGTAGTTAAACCTCCTTTCAGGTCCAGTTAGATTAAAGTCTTGTCCAATTATTAGGGTGGAGATTTCACAGCTTCACCAGACTTACACAACTTCATTGGACAACCTGTCCTAAGATCTGAACATCTTCATGTCAAAAATGTTAAAAAAGAAATGACAGTATTTTTTTAAACACATTATATGAATTTCCCCATTACTCAATTTGTATCCTCAAAGACTGGCTTCAAACTTCAAGTTACCACAGTGGCAATCTTGTTATTTCAGTTATAAATATTCAATTTTTAAATGTATTTTTGTTTCGTAACAGTGCTCTGTGTTTCAGTGCATGTAATGCAGCTACGCTGACAGGTTTATATCTGAGGAAAATAATTACTGTGCACATCAGCAAATATGTTTCTCCTTGTTCCACCTGTAAAAACAACATCAGCTCTATCCACTAGTTTTGTGGCACTCTATGTCTTTCCCAAATCCTTCTGATAAACGATCATGGATCAATGTCAGCCATGCACTGTAGAAATGATACATGTCTAATGAAAGATGTTGTGTACTTTAATATTTTCAGCTAAAGGACAGGGTTCTGGAAATCAATCTATATAGTATAGGCTGCAAGGGTCTGAGCATATCACCCCCTCCTAAGTTTATTTTCTGGAAAGACTGTATCATGAAGGAACGGCAGCAAAAATAGATAATAAAAAATGTAATTCATAAAGGGGACAGAGGAGGTTCTTCTATTTATCTCAACGGCCTTTACAAATATAAATCAGCCTCATTTCTATCCTATTATAAACTGGCAAGATAGAACACTGTAATCTACTGAAGACCTCCCTGCAAATCCAGAACAGATGTAAGATTTCTATATCTCAGCTTTGTGGTCTCTACACTAGGTCCCTCATTGTCCCTTAATTCAGCTTTAGAGCAAGATCTGTAACTAAAATGTGATTGAAGAGAGACTAAACCAAGTGGGATACACTGAGAACAGAGGGCATGGTCAGATGATCATCTCTGATCAGTGTCTGTGTCTCCTTTTTGTAACAACAGTAGTGAACAGTTATGAGGCAACAAATGGCTTTATTTTGCAGTCCATTAATCTGGCATCCTGGGTACTTTAAATTACTGTCTCTCAGGGAAGAGGATGGTAACCACTGATAGAAGAAGAAACTATCAGTTTTGTAGTAGAACCAATAAAAATGTGCTAATTGCTGTTCATCTGGACACACCTTGACACAAGGAACTATGTCCCTTGAATGATGGTTGAACCTGCCTGGGGAAAATAATCCCATACATGTGCTGTCTCCTCCCCAAAATTCAGTTGTGCCAAGGGCTCCAACAAGCTTGAGAAATACCTTTAATAAAAGTGATAAATGATTGCTCCCGTTTCATGTCTCCATCAACTCCCTACTTGCAGTAAGCAAAACAGAGTTCACTGTTACAGAAGATCTTTCAACCTCGAGGTCTTTGAGGACATGGCACCAGGAAAACAATGGCCTCGATTCAGTAGATGCCCTACAGGAGTTCTCTGTGTGTTTATTATGGAAGCTCAACATGCCCAGTGTGCAACCAAAGATTATTTTTCTTCCAAAGGCCAGACTTGCATGGAATTCTGCTAATTAAATGCACCATAGAGATGTCAGCCTTTACCCTCTCACTATATACATTGCATCCTTTGTCCTTCACATAATGATTTTAAAGTGTTCTGCAGACATCATTTGATAGAATAATAAGAGATTATTATTGAATCTTTATGTCTCCTATTATTCCAGGAGTCTTGACCTTGCTTCCCCAGTACAGAGGTCTGTCTACCAGGCTAATCACATTGATATCTGAGTACCTCACAGGAGATCCTTATGTGGCAACATTTCTGCAGGAACTCAAAACTAGCCAGACATGATGATAAAATCCATTTATTGCCCTTGTGCATTTCTGCAAGGTTATAATCCAATTCCTATTTCAAATGTAAATCTCCATCCTGGCAGCATGGAGACATGTGGTTCTGATAATTCAGACTCTCCCAGTTCTCAGAGTACCCCACATAGGTACTGGTGGACGTGATTTACTGTCAAGACAGTAACCACTGGGAACCAGGATGAATGGATCCCCATTCACTCCACAGTCATATAGTACTGATTAATGTCTTTGAAATATGGAATTGCTATGGGAGCAACACTTCATTTATGTCCTTCACTTTCGTTTGATAATCCAATGTATTGACACTGCATTGTTTTAGCATGGTCAACCAGATATTAGTACATCTTATGAACATGTTGTTTTTTCTTGACTGCATGTGTTGTATAGATGTATCTATAAATATCCATGCACACAGCAGGGTACGTATAATACATCTGGCTGGGAATGGTTACCCCCAGCACAATACCAAGTTTTAATTTAATCTTGGCTTGTTTTCATAGCTGTCAAAAAGTCTAGGTTAGGTTGATAGTTTTTTAAGGGAAAAATTACAATTTGTGTCAGCTGTGTTTTGTCCCTCCTCTTTAGCAAGTCATGATACTTGTGAGGGCTTTTTCCTCCAGGAATGAGGTAGAACAAACTCTGATACAAAAGCTGGAGGTATGGAGATATGTCACAGTATCATCAATGTCCTTTGAATATCTACGTCTGACAAAATAGCCAACTGCTCCATTTTACCTTTCACACTCTCTTCATTACATATAGTTTTTGAAATGAAAACAGAGTGCTTCCCTGTTGCTTCACCACACTTTTCATTTGTTCTGAAAAATGTTGGTTTTTTTTTTGTGTTTTTTTTTTTTTCTCTCTAACACAGTTGAGATGCCTAGGCTACGGTTTCTTTTTATTGAAATATCTCTGGGAATCCCCAAAAGAAAAAGAAAGGAAGCTTTATATAGTGATATTACTGCTATATCAGACTCTACCAGATCAGTCAGATAGAGTCAGAAATCTAAACATTCCTTAAAACACATTTATTTTAATAAAGATGTTTCAAGAAAAACATGCCTGTCACTGTTAAAATGTTTTATTGTTAATGTTAATGTTAAAATGTTAAAATATTTTAAAGAACTTGCCCAAAGCTGCACGAATCCAGGCTCATCTCATTACTATATAAACATCATAATATGAAATATATAATTATAGCCTGGGCTGAGGGAAAAATACAAGCACACACATATTGTTTAAAACCAATGAAAAATCAGTACATACATAAAATATAATGCTATACATGGAAGCTTTGTCTGAATAAAGACATTCTTATTTGTTGGATTTCAAAAACAGAAATATTATAAGACTCTTAGCCCCATCCTTACAAGGCAGGCCATTATAGCTCCTGTTAATTTAATTCTGTACTTTGAAATGTGGAATTCCTAACTTGGAGTTGCAGAAATACACTTTACAATTATTATTATTTTTTTTTGAGTCTGCATAAAATCTTGGTTCATCACTTTAATAATATACCAAATTTCTATTGATTTTCCTTTTATTTTCCAAAATACTTCGGAATATGGACTCACTTAGAAAACTGAGGGACAGTATTCTGTGGTTGGCAAGTTCCATTTATTATTTCTTAAACACAAACAATGTTACACAGGAGGTAATGCAAGCCTAAAAATTATCTTACACAGCATTATTAGATGAGTCAAAATTAGTAGATCCACAAGATACTGTAAAATCTGTGGTAGTTACACTCATTTGGAATACATGTTGGTGGAAGTCAAGATAAATTTAACAATTTGGAAGTCAATATGAAGTCAGTAATTATTGTGAGAGAAGTATTGTATTTGTACTAAGAGTGTTGAAAAGAAGAAAGGCAAGTTCTGGTGGGTGTTTGGTGAGCTGGTGAAAGAACAGAGGCCCAACAGTCAAGAAAAAATAATGTTAAGAAGTATATGAACTGCCATGAAATTACATGTTGGTTATTTTTTTTACACTTCAAATGAACTTCTAGAACAGCACATTGACATGTTAGCATCATTTATTCAAGCTTCAGGAACCTGGGAGCATTTCTTGTCTTGATTCAATCACTTTAGTTAAATCATTAGTTTCATTTCATTTAGTTAAACATTTAGTTTCAGTCATTTTAGTTAAATCTCTTGTTACCAGTACAGAAGAAAAAAAAAGTCTTTTCTCAAGTGATAACGATTTATTAAACAATGAATTTAAAATGACACTGTAAATATAATTGTGTGTTTTGTTCATTTCTTTAAAGAAAAAGAAGGATGAGATCAAGAGACAAATACTGGTGCTTCAAAATACCACAAGAAATAGCTTGATTTATCAGCTGCACTTAAGTATAAATGCATAGAGAAATAAAATGATAAATGTATAAATCCCATACACATAATAGATTAAGAGTTTTATTGTTTTCTCTCATTACAATAAATCTAAAAATAAAACAATGATAGTGTACTTACATATTTCAGATCCTCATTTGTCTAAGAATAGAAAGCACTCAAGTCATGTGCCAGAATAACTCGGATGATGTCTTCTCAATCCCCTTTTGTGTTCACGATCCACAAAAATCAGAGTGCCACTGCAGTGGTCCAACCATTCTCACTACAGAAAAGGAGCCAGGTGTTGTGTGTCAGAAAAAAACTGTCATGGATTTGTAAAGGTTGTCTGTATGCTTGGCAACTGTCAGGATATTCCTCGTAGGAGCCTTCCAAAGACCCAGACAGATTCCCCGTGTCTGTCAGCACTTAACTGAAAGTACCTACACATAAAAGTGTAGTGAAGTACCTTCACAACCTTTTTCAGAGAGTAACATCTCAACAGAACAGCAATTGACATCTGACTTTAGGTCTATACTGATATTAGGAAATGAATATCTTCTTCCATATTTCCAAGTCATCCACCCCAAAGCTGCCTTCCCATGCTTTAATTTCCACGGGAACAAAATTTGGTCAACCACCTCAGAATTATGGCATGTAACAGCCTTGTTCCTAGCCAAGATGCTCCTGGGTCTGTACATAGGACATGCCACAACCCACTGGTGGCTTCACCATTTAGATGTGGTCTCAAAAGCTGGATAAGGAGCATCAGTACACCTAATGTGAGATGCTTCCAAGTGAGCAGAAGAAGATTGGGTCTAAGTTAGTATGTACTTAAATTTAAACCTCAAGAAAGAGAAAACATGCATTCTATGAGACAGATCACCTAGGAACAAACGTATTTCTTCCTGTCTAGATTTCATGTTTAATGCTGGCAATAAAACTCAATTACTTATGTTAAGATATCAGTAAAGTAGTGGAGTTTTTACAGACTTGAACTGATCTTCTTTAAGAAGTTAGGGAAGGAGTCCAGAGTCTTACATGTAGGAAAGTCCAATTGCTTCAGCATACTTAATAAAATTGACTGTATCAACCCATATTTTTCACTTTGCATTGTAACTTGGTAGCATCCTAAGCATTTTTTTAGCTGCTCAGTATTTAATGGCATGGCAGGATCTGCAGATCCTGCATCTTCTTTGCCAGTCTCTTAAACAAGTTTGGACATCTCAAAAGGCTCAGCTGATTTCAAATGACTCTGGATGTATTATAAAACTATATCATTCACTAAGTCACAAGTTATGAATTGAAAACAGAGCTCTGAGTTCTCGACCTTACCAAATTGCCTCTCTCCACACGCACTGCATGCACACTACCCCTTTCCACAAGTACTGCTTCAGGCATTAGATTGCACTGATATGTCTACATTTCCATGTTGTACACTGTTTATGCACATATATGAATGCTGAAATAGGGCACATGTGTCTTTTGCATAATATACTTATTATTTTTGCAAAAAACTAAACCAACATTTCCAAAAGTCTGTTATGCTTTGAGTATTAGGAGCTGGCATAAATTAAGTAGAGATAGTACTGTAATTGTTGATCGTGTTACAACTTACCCCACCTACTGTCACTTCAGGAAGTAGAAGTTTAAATGCAAAACATTTATTTTTAACTTGGTTAATATAAGACCTGAAGGAGGAGATGTTCAGCTGGGGTAAATAGTAGTTTTATGGATGTTAAGTGCAACTATGCTTAATTATGACAGGGAAAAAAATGAAGTAGTGCATGTTCTCTCCACCAACAGCTCCACAAAGACATTCATGATATTAATTTAATAAAGAGAAGAAAAGTCACAGTACAAGAAAAGTTGATGTTGTTCAGAAGTATGTGATGAGCCCTTACGAAGTCCTATGAGTATGGATGGAACTGTGGAGTATATATCTTAGCCTTCAAACCTTTGAACTAAAATCTGAATGTTAAATAGCCGTGTTTTATTTACAAGAACCAGAATAATCCTCACATAATTAAAATTGAGAAGATCTGTATTGAATACATCCTGTTCACACCAAAGTTTTGTTAAAAGAAAAGAACAAACTAAGCAACAACAAAAAAGATGCAAAAAGTCCAAGAACCCCCCCCCCCACAAAAAAAAACACAACACATTAAGTAAAAAACCAAGTCACTAGTTCAAAATATTTTCATGTACTTCAGATATTAATTTATGTTTTCATCTTGAAGCTGCAATTCCTAGTACGCTATTATTAAAAATAAAAGCAAAATGAGAAATACAACTTCCACATCTGAAGATAAAAATAAAAAGAACAAAAATGCTGTAATATTTAGCACCGCCATTTCTGAATACCTTCATTTAACTTGAGTTATTAAATATCCCGGAGTTGGAATGTTCATTTTGTGTGTCTACTCCATATTGCTTGGACTTTTTAATACTATGTAAACAAAATTACAAAATCTAATAAGTTTAGCCCAAAAGAACCTTACTTCTCGAAAAATCCAACTATTGGAGCCAAAGTTGTGTTTTCTTTTTAAATGACTTTCTCTATCTTTAGCTTAAGTGTTTAAAGATTCCATAATGAAGTACAGTACAGACTGAAGCATAAGAGGGCTGAGACTATGGGCTTTAGGGAGATCAAGGGCCGCAGAGCTGCTCGCTTTTTGTTACGTTAACCTGCCCCGGGAAAGCAATTCCCTTCTCAGCCCCCATGCCCAATCCTCATAAGTAGATACATATGGCAGTACTGTAATACAGAGAGCACACTGTGGTAGTTTTATTGATACTGGAACTACTCCTTAAGCAAAGTCTTCTCTGCTCAGCTATGAATTAATGCCATTGACTCTTGGTGAAAGGTGAGTAGTCACAAAGTTTAATGCTGGCCTTAGAGTCCTGCTCTGAATTGCCCTCTGAAGGTGACTCTCTCTGCTGACTTTAGAGAGAGTTGCTAATTAAAATTAGGTTAGAGACAAATTTCATGCATCTGCCAATTCAGTGGGATTGATTTGCAATGGTGTGCTTTAGTCTTTGTGAACTTTTGGTTCATAATGCTTGCGTGTACGTGTATTGATAGAAAAGCCAGCAGCAGCGGCAACAAGGCAAGTTGGGCATAGCCATCAAAATAAACATGACTGGATCCATCAGTGTCCTTCAGAAGGTTTTCCTTCTGTCCTTTCTCAGAACTCTCGTTGAAATAAAATCAAAAAAGGTTCTTCCTTCAATAGGTTTCAACCTATTGTATAGAGCTAATCATCACCAGAATAGTTTTTTGGTTTTTTTTTCCCCACCTCCAGCATTCCTTTGCAGACTACTATTTAGGAAATCCATCTTTCTTGAAGATGATCTGTAAAAGTTGAAATGCTGGCTATCAAAAACCTTGCCTATATCCAGAAATGTTTATGTAAGGCCTGAGCTTTAATGCCAGTTGAACTGGTGATGGATTCATTAATCAGTAGTAGGAACAGGCACATTAACTGGCTACAGTATCTATACCATCCTCCAGCATTAACAAAACTCTTCTTGATTCTGAATGTACCACCAGAACGTCCTCTATTAAATAAGATCAATAATACCAGGGCCAAGGGTTGCCCTACTTCAGCTGAGAAAACTCAATTATTTATGAATACTTCACTCATTAAGACACCAACAGGTTGCCACGCATTGTAAAGACAGCTTTTTGGGGTACTGACTAAAGGTTATTATTCCACATATATGCATCTTCTGTATTAAGGAATCAACAGCAGAAAACTGAAAATGTTTGAATCCTACACAGCTTTTGGTCTGCAGCAGAATCTGAGAATTAGATTTGGATTGAAAATGGTCCTAAAGACTATCTAGTTCCACTCCCCTGACACAGAAAGGGACGTCTCCCACTAGAGGGAGGTTGCTCAAAGTCACATCCAGCGTGGCCTTGAACACTTCCCAGGATGGGGCATCCAGCACTTCTCCAGGTAACCTGTTCTAGAGCCTCATCACACTCTGAGTAAAGAATTACTTCTGAATATATAATCTAAATCTACCCTCTTTCTGCTTGAAGTCATTACTGTTTATCCTATCTCTTTCCACTACTTATGGAATGGACACAGTAAGATCTCCCCAGAGCCTTCTCTAAACTGTATAACCTCAACTTTCTCCATAGAAGTGTTCAAGCCCTCTGAGGCTCCTCTGGACTCACTCCAGCAGTTCCATGTCCTTCTTGTTCTGGGGGCCCCAAGTGAAATCTCAGAAGAGCAGGTAAGAGAGGAGGGGTCATCACCTTCATAAACAGTGAACCAGCCGGCCTAGGGAGGCTGCAGGGTATCCATTCTGAGAGATATTCAAAACTTGTCTAGATGCAGCTCTGATCTGTAGCTGACTCAGCTTTGAGCATTGAGATTGGACTAGGTAATCTCCAAACCTAGTGGTCACAGGTTGCTGCAATAGCTGCACTCAATATATATGAATTTTGGTGCCACCAACCCCCTTTCTCCTGTTGACTAATTATGTGTTGATTCTCTCATACATGACATTTCCCTCCTTCCTTTATAAACTAATTTCTTTATGTTGATAAGAAAGAGAATTAAAGCTTTTTCTCTTTCACCAGAGGGTTTGGGGACTTTTTCTCTCAGAATGTTATTTTCTCCATAAGCAAAAAGAAGCATTCTGTTTGCACACAGCACACATTGCTGGGGGATTTTCAGTGCTGACACTGTGTCGGATTGGCACAGATGCTTTGTACCTGTGCAGCCAAAAGAACTGACAGATGGTTGGTGACAAAAGGAGCATCCCATGGAACTGCAGGAGAATCATCTCAACAGATCCAGGATTGCAGAGCCTGAACAATACTGTTCAACAGCCAAACCATAGCACAGCTCAGCATTCAGCCAGAAGCAAGGCAGGTGCTTGAAACATTTGCCAGGATTCACAGATTCAAAAGGGCTTAGTCTCCAAGCTAGAAGTAGATCTGACAACTGAGTGTGGGAAGCTCTTTCAAAGGGACCAAAGGGCAACTATTCAGTGTAGGACAACATCTCCAACCTAGACTACATGGCTTCCTGATAGCAAGATGACAGACTTCTCCAGCATTGTCCTTTCCAGGACTCAGTGCAGGACAGAGGGACCATTAAGCATGTATGGCATTAAATGAAGTGGTAGTTCAGAGAAGAAATGTGTTACCCAGCAGGGATTCTTTGAGCATTTTGCCAGGACAGCATCACAGAATCATCTTCCACCTGGTTGCATTTGGTGCCAGGGTCCAAATAAGCAAGGTGCTGCTGTTTATGCCACAGTACTGCACACCCACATCAAATGGAACCTGCTCTGATGGGGCTGGGGAGGAAGGAGTAAAGGTTGTTGAGTTCAGTATGTTAGACTTGTCAGACTGGGATCAGGTCTGCTCCCTGCTTGATGACTTCATATTTCAGGTCATTCTACCACAAACAGGACATACTTGGAGCTCTGTCTCCCACCTGAACTTGTAAAAGAAGAATGTTTTCCACATCTTTTCTTCTTCCAGTCAGTGGAAGCCAGAGGAGGAAGGATACAGGTCTTTGCTGCTTACTCTGAATTTATTTTCTGAAATTCCCTCCCCTGTTTTCCAGTATTTGCCCCTGCTCAAAATCTTCCCAGCCGTAACTGCAATAAATTGTCACAATTCTCACTTCTATTTAAGAAGTAGTGAACCAGTCTGGAATACGTTGAGCCTCCTTTTAGAAAAGAAATGAATGAAACAAAGATCACTATAATAATCTGTTTTCAGACTCGGGAAGATTCTTCTACACCTTTGCATTTCAGAAGATGACCTTTATCAGATGGAAAGTCTACAAATATGTGTTGACTGCGAAGGGCATACCGTGGATATAGGATTTGATGCACAAATGTAATAGCCTTTCTGCTACCATACATCAGCCAGTACACCATGGACACAATGTCAGAAGGGAAACCATAACATAGAGACAACAAACACAAAAAGTAGCTTGCAACTTGCAAATGGAGAAGAGGAATCCAAGTAAAACAATTTATACTGAATGTCCAGTGTAATCTTGTGGAGTCAGTCTCCCTAAAGGAGGCAAGAAAATCAAAAACAATATTATCTCTCTAAACGCAAACATTGTTAGGGAGAGAGGGTGCTGATGGGATCAAGCCAGAGAGAACAAGAGAGCTCTTTGCTGAGTAGATGACTGGTGTAGGAAAAGTTGCTCGCACTGATGCCTTAGGGCTTTGATTTCATGACCAGGAGACCTTGAGACCTGCCTCAACTGATCCTTCCCATAATGAGTGGATTGAGCACATTAATCAAACCTGAGATTTTGGGGCTCAGAGTTCAAAAAGCTACCGGAGGTGAAATCATTCCCCTCTTTCCTCCTTTTCTTGTCCTTTCCAAAAACAACCCCACTATATTTCTTTTTCTTCCCATTTTACTGAAATCACCTGGGGGTCAATTATCTTTCTGGGATGGAAACCATATGCCCTTTCACATTCTTGAATAAGGTTAAGCTGCATATGATGAAACCGATCAATTAAATCTTGTGGGAAGGAGCTGGGAGAATGAAGCCTGGCCCGGAATTACCAGTAGTTCTCATTTGCTGACAACCTAATCCAAGGTATCAGATATATATAGAAACGTGCTTGGCACAAGGAGCACGAGAGAAAGTGCTGCTTATATCATTGTAAAATCTAGATATACTGGACACATTAATATAAACAAGATGGGGCTATGTCCTGCCAAAGACTGGTAAGAATTTAACTATGGGAGGATTTAATTATTTCGAAGATAAATGTTCTGTGTGATTTTGTGTTTGCAGCTTGCAGATTGCTTTGAATGCAGCAGATACCCCACTGATGTGTGTTCACAAAATCATAGTATCACAGAATCATAGAATGGCTTTATTTAGAAGCTCTTAAAGATCATCAAGCTCCAACCTCTATGCCATGGGCTGGTGGACCCCATCCTGGGTCTCCATCCATCCTGGCCTTGAGCACCTCCAGGGATGGGGTGCCCACAGCTTCACTGGACAACCTGTGCCAATGCCTCACTATCCACTGAGTACAGAATTTCTTCTTAACATCTAGCCTCAGTCTCCCTTCTTTTAGTTCAAACCCATTCCCCTTTGTCCTATCACTACCAGATGATGTAAAAAGTCACTTCCCCTCCTGCTTGTGAGGTCCCTTAAGTACTGGAAGGCATCAGTGAGGTCTGCCTTGAGCCTTGTCTTCTCCAGATTGAACAAGCCCAGATCCCTCAATCTGTCTTCACAGGAAAAGTGTCCCTGAGGACCTTCAGGGCTCTCTGGACCTGCTCCAACATCTCCATGTCTTTCTAGTGGTTGTAGCCCCACGCATGGACTCAGTACTCCACATGGAACCTCATGAGGGTTGAACAGAAGGGAACAATCCCCTCCCTGTCTGCTGCCACCCCTCTGTTGATCCAGCCCAGGCTCCTGTGCTGGCCCTTATCATTGCAAATGGTTTTCCTTCAAGCTAGAACCTGGATATATATATTTATATATATATGGTGTATATGTATATAAATATATAGTGCTAATTTGGCAGAGATAGAAGGGAATACAAATCTGGAACTGATCTGCTGAGTCTTACATTGGTAAAATTCTACACAAACAAAAACTGAAAGTGGAAATAAGAGCTACAGGCACAGACAAGCAACTGTAAGGAAACAATGCAACACAAACTAAGACCTGTTTACAAATAATTTCTCAATAGCCTCTAAACTGAAAACTTAGTTGCATGTTTCACTTAATTTCCTTATCAATCAGCAGCTTTCCCTTTGTTAAAGTGAAAAAGAATAACTCTGAGAACCACTCCATCCAGGTTTGAAGAAGGTCAGTTGTACTTGGGGTAACATTTCAATGCAGTTATGCTTCCTCATTAGCAAGCATTTGAAAAGTGAACTACTGAAAAGAAATAAGCATGCACATATACACACAAACACACACAGATGTCTACTGTTCTGGCTTCAAATAACCGCTGTGCAGAAAGAAGGGTAGTATATATATAGGCGTGCACGTGTGTGGGCATGCATGGGAAAGCAAAGTGAGCTTTATTTTTACTCTGAATCCCACCTAAACAAAGATCCTAATGTTATCCCCTGGAATGAGGTAAGAAACATGATCATTTGGTTCCAAGACCTGCCTGCAACTACAGTTTTTGTAGCCCTGATTGAGCAGCAGGCAAAGCTAGAGAGAGATCAGATGAACTGCATTTAGAAGCGATGCAGTGAACTGGTACAAGGGGAAAGTGCTTTTAGTGATCAATATGAAAACAAGGGGTTTTCATCTAACCACAGTGAGGATGGCAAAGAGGAATTTGGGCAATGTAATATGGGATAAAAGGGCAGATAGCCTCTTATTTCAATCTAAAGACTTAATGATGCTTACTAAAAGGTTGTTACTTGGTTTCATGGAAGAGTTATGACCCTCCTCCTTCCCTAGAATTAATGGCCTCACAGGGAAAGGCAAGAATTTCTTTGTCTTTTATTCTTGTTAAGGAGGTGTTTTTCTTGCTTTTGTCTACCTTCAGCCCAAAGATCAGCTCATGCAGCAACCAACTCACTCACGTTTTTTTATTTGAAGTCCATTGCTTATTGCCATACTCAGTGCAATTCATCAAGAAGAGCATTCATAAAGCAGCAGATGGATAATAAAGAATTATGTCTCGCTACACGTAACAATTAAAATGTGGCTCAACTTCATTTTTGAGAGCTCTGAAATAGCAAACTGGCCTTACGTTTCAGAAAATGCAGTGCACCTGAGTCAAGCCTGGAAGGGGACACACTGGAGTCAATGAATCAGGGGAGAGCTGGGCTGCATGAGTCTGCAGCCACCCTTCCACCACTGCAGCACTTCATTGGGGTTGTCATTTTGTCTATGAATTATAGTTTCCTCATCAGATTTACCTCTCTTTCCATTTGAAAGCAGTCAGTGGGGAATAGGTCAGCAACCAAAGAAAACCTCCTGGAGGATAATATATCAACGACAACATGAAAAGGAGTGGGTCCACCTCTTAAACAAGGGGGCAGAGCCACTTGGTGCTTCTTCAGCTACAGGAATCTTATCTGTCTATGTATCAGTGTAACATGTAGTACTGTTTTTCTGGCACTGGAAATCAACATTGTCTTGAACTCGCTGCTACTGGATAGTTTTAGTTTACTTGGGGAGTCTCAATGCCATACAGTTCTTCAGCAGCAACTAGCAAAGATAATTCACAACAATAAGCATAGCATAAAAAAAAACAAAATGTATTCATTAGCTGTCCAGGCAGTGTTAGGAAGTTCCCTATGGCATTCCAATGTAAGCATACAAGGTGTTGAAAATGCTGCAATTCTACAGTAAAAGGACAGTGCAGAGAGAGGCTTTGGGAGAGAGTGGCCCAGAGCACCAAACTGCCCTTCTCGTTAGATAGACTCATCTCATTAGCATAAATTGGTCTTTTGTGGGTTAAGGAACTCTCCTTCCACTTATCAAAAACGACTCATGGGAGATTATTTCTGATACAGTTATCTAAATTAAGGTAACTGGGTCAAAATTATGCAAAACCACATTGCTACTGCATTCCACTTCTGCACTAAACCTAACAATACATCTAGAGGGAACCTAGCAGCCCAATATGTAGACTCAAATACCTTTTGAGATGTAAAATGGGAGAAACGTTTTGAAGTTAAATACTTTTGGACATGTAGAACATGTGAGAATGTTCCTTTAGAAATTAAAATGGCATGGACTCAAGGAAAGATCGGATGAATTAAAGAACCTTCCCTCTGTTGCCTTCCTTGAATAGTCATTTGTGAACCAGGAAGTAAATGCATAAAGAATCTAAAATCACAACCAATCACTCCAGGAAAACTTTTACACTCACTTCACACTACTGGAAGGCTTAAAAGCCAACTGCAACAGGAAATCATGTCCAACTTTACTGGAACAAATCGTTCTTTGAATTATGTTGGTGCAGTGCCACAGAAGTCAATGGGATATGATCTTCGCAACTAATGAAAGAGGTCTACAAAATTTGTCCTACTCAACCTGGCTGCAGAGCTGTTCTGCACATTCTCTGCACAGCCCCTTGTGCAGAGGGGTATTAGGGTAAATAAAATCTTTCAGGTAAAGTTTAAGCCAATGAATGGGAAGTATACCCTTTAACATTAAATCTTCCTGGTAATAAGGGCAATACACACTGGAAATGTCAGATCAGATTTACATAAGAACTGATAGAATTTGGATTTGATGTCTCCAACTCCTTTCACTGAGAAGTCTCTTTACAAGGGAACAGATTTACCAGGAGATAGAGGAGATGGATCAACTTTTTAAAGCACTGCCTATTGCAGTCATGTTTATTATTTGTTTGTCTGCACAGCACTGTGGAACTGATCCTCATCCCTTCTTTTTAATTTCTATCCAGATCATATCTGTTTGAAGGCCTGCATATGACAGTGGAATAAGTACATCTCTTACATGTTGTCCCAGAAAATCTACGGCATAGCATAAGGTCACCTGACAATTCAGTCAAACACTCATTTGGGAGATGTCTACACAAGTCAGTTTGTTTATTCTTTAAGGAACAGATTCAATTAGGAAGAGGAAGGAGGGGGAAGGAGGAAAGGAGTGAAAAAAATGAGAAATTAATATGACTATCATCATCCATAAATATTAAAGCAGATTAACAGATTTTGAGATAAAAAAAGCAAATGGAGCTTCTACAATTTAAGGTTCTAATAGCATTGAAGTTCTATTCCCTGTCAACTTGTTATAAGTTAATTGCCATTAATTTTTCATAGCTAAATAGTGGAAGAAATGAGATTCCTGTATTATTGGCCACGCATTCTAGCCATGAAAGGAGTCCAATGTAAAATGGTGGAAAAGTCTCATCACAAGATAATTGAAATTACAGCTGGAGAAGGCTTACTAATCCATACCCTTGCCAGAGCAAATTCTTCTCTACAATGAAACATCTGATGAATTAGCCCATTCAAACACAGTTTAAAAATGACACAGTGACTTATAATTTTTTGCTATTAATTGACTTTTTATTTTTTTAATGAAACCTCTCAGCAAGTAATCTCTAGTACTGTATGCCATGCC
Source organism: Odontophorus gujanensis (assembly GCA_013399175.1). NCBI lineage: Eukaryota > Metazoa > Chordata > Aves > Galliformes > Odontophoridae > Odontophorus > Odontophorus gujanensis. Next base: position 257,854 of record VXAB01008334.1, on the reverse strand, counting down.
TCTATACGTAATTAGAAATATACTTCAGAAAGCTATCTGAGCTAAGTGCACGTGACAGAGCTTCTTTTTTCTTTTCAGTGCAAAATTCCTTCCTTCTCATTTTCAACATCAGTGTTCTTTTGTTCTGCAAACACTTTTTGAGGACCTTGTTCAAACTACCTTCATTAGAAAGCTGACTTCAGTTTCTTGAATACTTTTCTATATTAAGTATTAATGGAATTTCAGCTTCTGGTAAACCCACACAGGAAGAAGGCAATATAAATAAGTCATTTCTACCCTCATCTTGGTGTCTCAAGGAAGTGTTCACAAAGCACTTAGTATTTCCAAAGCCTCTTTTAGATGATTGTCAGTACTGCACCATCAACAAACTAACAAAGATGGAGGGCTTCATCCAGCTAAAAAACTCAGTGGAGGTAGGGCAAGTAATAACCTATGCTGCTGAATAGAGAAGTGTCTAGGCATAGTGCATCAGCTAAAATGTTGCAATCAATTCATAAAACTCTCAGCTGTAGCACCAGTGGAAGGTGGCAGAAAATCACAAGGAGTTAATATTAATGTTTATTCCCCAGAGCTGTTCAGATGACTAACTCTACACCAGTTCATCATGATAGCAGACACCTGCAGGATACCCCATGCCGTCAAATACACAAAATGCACAAACTAAAAATATAGGTTGTGATTCTCGTTTCCTTTAATTTTTAATAACAACATAAATTACTTGTAACAAATGCCGGAACAAATTGAGTTCTGATTAACTTTTTTGTGATGACATCTCCTTTTAATTATCTTAAGCGGCTTCCACCATCTACTTTGGAGAATTCTTTTAAGTCATGCTGTGAGAGGAATTTCTTCCTGATCTGCAGGCTCAAATTCTATTTTTTTTTTTTTTAAACATAATTCATTTTGCCTGTGTTTGTCACCTTAGGGTAACAGAAACAGTCTTTTCTCTTTATCCTCTGAATGTATGGCTTTCTCTTTCCTACCAAGTTGGATTGTTCAGGCCCTTAATGATTTTTGCTGCTGTTCTCAGAATTCTCTTCAATTTGTCAACATCCATCACTAGATTCAAGGTGCAATCTCATCACTGCCATATAGCAAGAAAATCACTTCCCTGTGGACAAAGGACTGAAGACTCTGCACGTACAGACCCAACTCACACCATCCCTTTTTGTCATCCTCTAGCATTCCAGTATACATATATATTATATGCAGACTGCTTAAACCCCAAGGTCTCTTTTGACGTTTCTGCTTTCCAGGTATCTTTGTCCGACTTCATAACTGTTCTCTAGATTATTTCCCTCTCAGATTTATTAGCCCACATTTTTCTAGGTCAAATCTTATTTTGTTACTTGAAGCACATATTTCTAACATCTCTCATTCTCCTTGCACTATTTCCTGGTGATTAAACATAACTTACTATTTTTGTGGCAGATGTTGGAAAGCCTTTGTTAAATTTAGAATTTTTTTAGGGAATTAATCAGTGTAGTTCAGTCTTTTTATCTTTGTATGTCTTGTCTTGATTCTACTGACTGCTACACCCTTCTTATAGGACACTTACTTTTTTTTTCTCAGTTTCTGACTGTACAGATGTCAAAAGATAGCTCTGGAACACTCTCTTACACTAGTGCTTTGGCCAGAAGAAAAATGCAACCATCAACCACTTCAAAGGGCAGCAGTTATCTCTGAAAGTGTGCACCTGGAATATACCAGAAGGATCTTCCAGTGGTTCAAATTCAACAAGGTACTTTGCAATTTTCTGTTCTACCATCCTGCGCAGGAGCTTGCTTTTAGTTTAGCTGAAAATTAGCTTGTTCTTCATGATTGATGAAGGCAATAAACACAGCAGTGACAAAGCAGGTTCCATTAGCATGTCAATGGATACTTTCCTGCAACAGGTTATATTTAATTTTAGCCATTCAGTGTGTATTTTAGAAGACACAGCTTGTAAAGTAAGCACACCTCCATGAAAACATGGATTTTAATGCTGTTTTTTTTTTCCCTACAAACCATTCCTATAGATTCCTTAACTGAAACCAGAGGTGGATATTTTCTTAGATGCCTTTTGATATCTGTCATGTAGGTAAGTCACACCTGAACCAATCACTCTAGATTATCCTACACATAATGAAATTAAAAAAAAAAAAAAAAAAAGACCGTCAGGATACAATTATAATCATCCTGAAGTAAATGTCAAAACTTGATCTTACAAATTAAATTCTGAAAATATTTATTTTCAGTAGCAATGGACAGAGAGCAATGCAACTAGCTATAGATATCTTAACTCCTAATGTCAGTAGCAGACCCCTTCTGGATGAACCCCAATCAGAATCTCTCTCCTCCAATCTAGCAAATGCATCTCACTGTATTTTGGGCACCAGTTCATAAAGTATTAAAATAATTTGGTGGCCACTGTCTTCATGAATTAAATATATATATGTATATATACATATATATATATATATTTAGAATCACAAAAAATAAAAGCATTTCTTTAATTTCAGTTCTATCTCTTTTCTTCCTTGTAAAGCTTTTCCTCTGTGCAGCTTATGAGAATGTTTGAAGATCCATCTTTCACAGTGTTTTTTTACCCAACAGATGTCTAGACAGTTAAAGCACCATGTGAATACTGTATCCTGTATCCAGCTTTTGAGTAGCCGGTCTAAGGAATTTATATTTTCTTTCATTTCAAACTCTGCAACAGATGCCTACTGTTGTCTTTCATCCCCTGTAATTTAATCCAAAGTATTCTACCATTCTGCTATTCATTATCAAATTGTATCTCACTGTCAGTGCAAACATGACACTATCCATTATTCCAGTGAGAAGCTGTAATAAGAGAAACAGAATAAATGTACATAAATAAACAAGCTATCTCACATATTTATTGCCTTGAAACTCTTGTATTTGAACATCTTTCTTTCTAAGGTATAAGCAATGGCCCCCAAAGTTTTCCGAACTGTACTTTAAGAAGAACAGATCAGATAACACAACAATAACTGCAACAGTCTGCAATCCCACAAATTTTTGACTTCACAAATCTATTCTAGACTTCAGAGCTGTATCCTGGCTTCTTGAACACCCAGGGGAGTCACGAGTTGGAGTCATTCCTCGTAGGTCCCTTCCAATTTGGGACACATTACGCTTCTATAATCTCTGATTCCCATTAAATACATCAAATATGAAGATACTTGCCCACCACATGATACTGTACGTTAAGTTTATTTCAAGAAGAGAAACATCTTTAAGTTTCATTATAGGAATAGCTATCCATTTTATTTATTTATTTGTTTGTTTGTTTAATGATATGAAACATTCTGTAAAGATCAGAAACCTTAATTACTCCTCTTTACCTAATCCTCTGGGCATTTTAAACCCTTTTTCTGGTTCTGGACATGGCTCTTCTGTTATCCATTTGCTGCTCACCTGCCATACTTTTAAGAGAAATCAAATCCAACGTATTAAGTAGCTTTACAAGCCAGTGGGATGCTACTTTCAGACTGGTTTTAGTCTCGGGAATATACAGAACTTACAGCAAAGGCAACAAATAACTAATACACAGTGCTAAACTGTGCAATAAAAAGACTGCAAAAACAATGTCTTATTCAGTAGGTTTATTCCCTTTTCTACTACTTCCTATTGATTTCAGTTGTAAGCCTTTGCTGTTGATCTGTCCTTAAAATTCTAACACAGACACAAGCTAGTATCTGTTCCTGTGTATACTTCATCAAAGTAGCTGTTAATTATGCTCCAAATAATTGTACTGATCCACACCAGCCTGAATTGCAAGGATTGCATATCTATCAATGAGTACATCATTTCAAGAGGAAGTCTTCACCCAGAGATAATCAGGGAAAAATTACCCTTTTCAAGCATCTCTCATTCAGAAAGGCTCGAAGAATTCTGCTTGACTCTGACATGTCATGTTTGGAAAAATCTCCTGATATAGAGCAGTACAGGATTCTACATTAGAACAACCTTCATAATGGAAGGTACAGAACCAAGTGAAATTGGCAATCTTTATTTTGTGCGTTTAATTGGAACTTCAATACAATATGAAGGATAGAGAAAGGACAAAAGACAGGTCAGGACATCTCCTTGTATAAATTTGCTGGCAACAGAACAATGATTATTTTACTGGTAGTGACCACTCTGTAGGAAACCACTGCAATAGTTCAAAATTTTCTGTGTGGAAGTGAATCCCAGAACTTCTATGCTAATGGCATGCTTGGGGTAGTCTGGGCAGTTTTTGTATGGAAACTTTATTAAAGATTTCTTCCAGGCTTTTTTTTTTTTTTTTTTTAAATCATGGACTGAATACCACTGGAGACCAAAATAAAAGCAAGATGTCCCTCAGACCTGAAACACAGGCTGAATTCATGGAAAGGATGCACACTTTGTGTGCCTGAAATAGCATCAGCATGAAACATGGGATATTCGCCCACAGAAAAATGCGATTTGGATTAAACTACTGATACAGGAAAACAAAACTATTCCAGAGATTGTTTCAGAAGAAAGCATAGAAGATGATGATCAAAAGGCTGGAGAAGCTATCCTATGAGGTCAGGTTGAGTGAGCTGGGCTCATGAATGGGGCCTACAGGAAAGCTGGGGAGGGACATTTTATAAGGGTAGGTAGCAACAGGATGAGGGGAAATGGCTTTAAACTGAAAGAGGTTGGTTTAAACTAGATATAAAGAAGAAATTCTTCACTGTGAGGGTGGTGAGACACTGGCACAGGTTGTCCAATGAGGATGTGGATGTTCCCTCCCTGGAAGCATTCAAGGCCAGGCTGGATGGGGCTCAGAGTAACCTGGTCTAAAAGGAGGTGTCCCTGCCTATAGAAGGGAGTTGGGACTACGTGATCTTAAAGGTGCCTTCCAACCCAAAACATTTTATGGTTCCATGATTCCATGATTCTAAGATGGAGAGACAAATTTATTTTCATTCTTTTATTAGATAATAGGACATGTTCATTATTGCTAGTTTCTGGTTAAAAAATGTATAAATCTGTAGACAAGGTTTTTTCTCTCAGGTTCAAAACCTAAATAAAACTGTGTTTGAATATACAAAAGTAGAAAACATTAAATAATGGAGACTAGAAACTCACAATAATCTTCATTAGTTATTCTAGGGAGCTTAGAAACCATGACTGCACATCTGAAAATGTTCCTAATTTGGATTAATTTGATCTTAACTAGCACAGTTTTGTCATATATGAATAAGAAATCTACCAAAATTGTTTTTACTGCTTTTTGCTAATGAGTGGATAGAAATTATTTATTTTTCCAAAACACATGTGGCAAAACACAAGTAGAGATAGAGACAGAGAAAGAGAACAATGTATAGAGAACTATGGTTGGTCAGGAGCACATAATACTTTGGGACAACAAATGAAGGATGTTATACTCAATTCAAAATGGGAACGAAGACATAAGGACATATATTATTTGTGTTTCAATATTCCCACCTCACAGGCTAAAAACAGAGTTAAATTAAATCTTCATTCTGTTTTCCAATTTTTTTTTTTTTTTAACTGAGAATTTTTTCAGTATTTTTCTTTTCTTTAAAGCAAACCAAAAGAAGAAAGAAAGAAAGAAAAAAAAAAACAGATAACCAATCCAGGAACAGAAATTTCTGGACTTCTTGCAACTAGCTGGAAATAAATAATAAAATAAATGGGGATGCCAAACAATAAAGCCAATAATGTAAGTAATTATTTTAACAGACATGATGAAGCAGACTTGCAAGTGGGTGTCTGTTGCTGCTTCAAAACCACAGAAAAGTCGGCTGCCAATACTGCTAACTGAGAGGAAACAAATACACACGCAACTTCTCAGCACTGAACAGTAACCAGTATTTATTGCATTTAAGCTCATTTTATCTGATTTTTCATTTAATTTTGCTTTGCTCCTCATAGAGTGTATTATATTAAATATTTACTATCTTGGTTAGAATGTCAAGGCACACTTTACTGTCTTATTAGATTACTGAACAGTAGTTCATGGAGGAATTATTTAGGGTTGCTCGAGGGTGGAGAATTAAATGCGATGGGATGAAATTAGAAAAGGAAGAAAATATAGACAGCTAATCCAGTTGCATCCAGAAAACTGTAAACTCTTTGCTAGGGAAGGAACGGATTTTTTACTTCTTCCAGATTACTTTCAAGTAGACAGAGTAGACTGATAACAGCTGCTCAATAATAAATAATGCTGCATAGAAAGAAAAACTCCCATACTTCATTGACAAAGTAGCACCATGATCTATTGCCATATGCAGTAGCCTGGAATTCAGAAGACCTTTTCCCATCCCTAACCCTGACCTGCTTCATAGCCCGCCTCGGCTCACCTCGGCAATTTCACTTCTACCTGAGTGTCTCACAGAGACTTAACTCTTGCAAAGTGAGTTTTAACTCTGACTAGGACCTGTCATTGTTACAGCAATGCAAGTAATACATAAATGCTGTAATTTCTAGCAATGATTGCACTCTTCATCTTATGCCACATTCCACTTCTGTGTTTTTTTTTTTCCCTTTGAGTTGTGCCAGGATCTAGAAGAACAAAACCTCTTTACACCCCCCAAAAACAGTCCACATTAAAAGGAGCTTCCCATCTACAAGTGAAAGGATTGCAAATCTCTTCCCTCACCTCTTTCGTCCTATCTCTTCTCATCTACAAGCATCTTCCCTTGGAAGAACTCTACGATTTGATTGCTGGTTTTTCCGTCACATGGCCAGTAATAACCTTCTCAAAGTCAGTTTTCTCAGAGATAGATTTTCCCTCTCTGTTAGTTTCTGGACTTACTGTATATTTGAATTTTGAGAAGCAACTGTGGAAAAACATTTTCTGCCAATTGATATAAGAGGAGGTCCATGTGATTCCCCCAGGAATAGTTGGTCTGGATCAGACCAATGACCCATCAAGACAAATGACCAACACAGAAAAACTGTACAAGAATAGGGAAGCATACCAATAGTTAACTCTCCAGAATATCCACCCAGATCCCAGTAAATTGTTGTTTGGGACATCTTCAGTCAGAGGAGGAGATGCTGTGAAGAAACAAATGGCTGGTCTTTAGATGGCTAAAGTGAAAAGAAGCTCACACTGTATTTTACCACTGTTGTACAGTAATTTTGTTCTTTTCTTAGTCGTGATGACATTAAGCAGCTGCCTCTTTTTTTCTACTGTAAGCCTGAATATCCTTCAGTGATCTCTGGAAAGCAGAAGGATGAAATATCTCCCAGGTATATACTGGACCAAGTGGTCTGATTTCTTGCAGGCACAGAAGAGGAACTGGAGATAAAGGCTGGAGAAGGGATTCAAGGACTGGGCGAAATGGAAAAAAGATGTCATCTTTCTACCCACCAAACTATACTACCAGGTGCAGCTTGAAGCCAGGACTCTGTTCCAAGTGCACCTTTAAAACTGGCCCACCACAATTCCCGGGAGGTTAAACTCATTAATCTACTCCTAATATTTTATTGAAAATTGATAGCTTGTTCTGATCTATAAACTCCTACTCCATAGAGTAGCTGTCATTTAAATCATGGTTTGGAGGCTTTCCCAATCTTCAACTTTTAAAGTCTACCCAGTTGTCATATAACTACTATTTTCTCCCATGCGTGCTTACAATAGCCTTGTTTTATGCTTGCTTATTTTGTGGTTGTGGATTTATTTTGATCCCAATGGATCACTGTCGTGGCATGAATAATATCTCTGAAACAGCAACCACAATCCCATCTATCATCATGAATATCCTCAGAAAACAGCAGTACAACTGTCCTGTTCTTTGTGAACTACTGGACCAACTCTCATTACATTTTCTCCCATATTCAACATTGCTTGCCTCGTGATCATAGAAAAACAATAAGAAATCACTGATGGAGAATGAGAGAAGAGATGGATTTTTAGTGTAAATAAGCACTCAGCATTTCATGATGAGGATCACATCTATGTAATCACTCTGAGCACTTCCCAATATTTGAGGGGGAAGGGGTGGGATGAGATTTTTATTAAGGAACATATTTTCCTTTATTGTTTCACATCAAGTTCAATATTCATCAATAGAAAATGTTTCCATGTACTTGTAATAGAAGATGAGCTCTCCAATGTACACTCTCCTCCAAGATGCTTGATTAGCTATCAGTTTTCTCATTTGTAAATATATGCAAGGAGATAGGCAATAAAATTAAAAGCAGAGTAGTTCAGAATCAAATCTCTGCAGAAAAGGAAATGTTATTTCTTGAGTTTTAAGAGCTATGTTGAGGAACTGACTGCTACAAGAAAGTTTTGGGGACACAGATATGGCAGGAGTCAAAATCAGCCTGAATTTGTATTTGCATATCTCAAATGTTTCTGTTCTGATTATACTAATTTGTGAATTCAGTTATATAAATATCACTCTCAAGTATCCAGCATGGTTCAGCTGACACACATGAGTAGGTAGCCCTGATGAAGTATGGCAGATCCTGCAAAGTTCATGTCTGATTTCACTCCTCTTTATTGGTGTCTCGTGTATACTAGGAACTTTGAGATCCCAGATCAAGTGACCTTTAAGACATGCTCTTGGGTGGAAAAAACAGGGTTTTGGATGCCCCATCCCTGGAAGTGTTCAAGGCCAAGTTGGATGGAGTCTTGGGCATCCTGATCAGCAATCCTGCCCAAGGAAGGGAGGTTGGAACTAAATGATCTTTGAAGTCCCTTCCAATCCAAACCATTTTACTATTCTACAGTGGTATGATTCTATCATTCTAGAACACCTGGAATCCACTTAGAAAGACCTTGCAATGTAACACCACTTGGTGTTGATCTTGTGATCTCCATTTATAAAATTATAATAACTTTGGCCAACTCTTCACTTGGTAGGATGTATTCTGAGCAGGGCACAAAGTCCGTCTTAGTGCTAAAGATCAAGAATACTCCATTTGTTACCAAATAAATATGGGTCAAGCTCTGGTGACAGGCTGAAGGATGAGACTAAAAGTAACAGATGGAATTAGTGAAGGAAAAAAATGAGATGCCAAGGGAAAGGGAAAAAGCAAAAAAAGCAAAGCAGTAGTTTTAAACTGCCAAAATGCCCAATCAGCGGTAGCTTGCAGCTCAGCCTGATACTTTAAATCCACTTCCTAGTGTCAAAGCTGAAGTGGAATCTGCTCAGTGCTCAGCATTACTTTTCATTAAAGAAAGTGGCTGCTGGGAGTACAAGTCGCAAGCAGGCTTTGTAGGAAAAGATGAGCAGGGAGAGGATCAAGGAAATCTCAGAGAGAGAGGACTAGAGAAAACAGGCTTGATTTTCCTCTCACTTAAAGCAGTTTTTCTTGTTAAAACTCAGCTGATTTCCTAAGAGCTGCCCCACATTTATAGCAGGATAAGAACTAGTAAGTACCAGGGGAATAGATTTTATAATATAATATATGTCATCCTTGTATTAATTTCCCTTTTTCTTTTTTTTTTTTTTTAGGCATTTTCATAGTTGCCAAAAGAACTCCAACCCTGAGCCCCTGTCAACCCCCACAAAAAAACCATCACGTAAAGAAAATATATTGTTTTATAAAAAAAGCAAATATACACATAAAAAGAAAAAATGTTTCCCTAGAGTTTGCATTCACAGGGCATTTATGATGTACTGGCACAACACACACTTCTGATTTTGCCCAGTGACCTTTGTAGGTGAACACATATGCCAACAAGTATATGTACTGACAGTTCCCCCCACAAAACACTATTTTGTGCTACAATATGGTGCCACGCTGTCATTTTTCCTCATCCAACCAAAAATCTCCATATATCTACATTAGAGAGCCCCAGAAACTGTAGAGATAAATGTTGCAAAGTCAGATAATCTTGATGAACAATTTCTAATGATGCTTGACGTTGAGTAGCCAAAACATCTGCAATCTTACCTGTTTACATGTGAAAGCATGAAAATGAGTATTAGGAAAAAAATATACATTTAAACATAGTGTTTGTTGGCTCTTGACAGTTGAGGCTATGGACAATATATTACACACAGATGTACATTTTGTAATGCTTTCATTTAAAAGGTTTAAGCTGTTTCCAAGGGGACTGCTCCAGCTCCCAGACAAACGGCCGCTTGACAGCTCTCCTAGTGCTCAAAGCTCTCATGCAATTTTGTTCAATACACAAAGTGCCAGACTGAAGGAAATTGCTGTTCCTCATCTGATGTTAAGTGATTGGCTTTCTATCTTCATTAAATGTGTGCTACTCGATGCCTCAAAGACATTTTACCTTGTCCTAGAACGTGAACTTTAGCAGCTTTGTGAAATACCCAGAAGGGCTCTGCAGAAATAAGAAGAAAAATCCTAAATCCTGCCTGCGTATGCCCTTGCCCCTATTAAATCAGTTAGAGATTGGTCAGATCAGATGTTGTCTCACTAGATGTACTGAGTTACTCTTAAAGTTGGTTTCTGAATTCAAACAAGATTCTACTTCCAAGAACTTACAGAATCAGAGAATTATTTTGGGTTGGAGTGGCCTTGTAAAGGTCACTGAGTCCAACTCCCCTGAATGCACAGGGACTCCTACAGCTCCATCAGATGCTCAGAGCCCTGCCCACCCTGACCTTGAATGTCCACAGGGACCAGGCATTCATTGCCTCCCTGGGCAACCTGTGCCAGTGCCTCACCATCCTTATTATAAAAAACATTTTCCTAACATCCAGTCTAAATCTTCTCTCTTCTGGTTTGAAACCATTTCCCTTTGTCCTATATGCAAAGGTGAATGAAAAACAGGGGAAAAAGGAAGAGGTAAAAAGGATTGAAGGGAAGAAGAAAGAATTTGGGTTGTGAGAGGATTTATATATGAATGGTTACAAAATCAAGGCCATATATGGGAAGTGACATCTCTGTGCTTCACTAATGCTGATGAGAATTTGGGAACTTGATCTCATGCAAAATGGGGTTCAGCTGAAGTATCTGGAACCTTGTACCAATTTCACAGAGCATGATGAGGTATGAAAGCACCTTTCTGGATCAGACATCGCAAAGAAAGGGAGATCTGTCTCTCAACATTTGTTAAAGGAATGAGCATCCTTTTTTACCCCAATTTAGTAATAATGAAGAGCTGCTGCACATATGAAAGCTTGAAAACACTGCTGTGCTGCTGAAAGTCACTATAATGAGATCTCTGTTTGAGAGTCAAATCTGATCAAATAATAGACCTTCCCTGTTTGCATTTAAGGGTGGGTAAACAGCCTCTAAGTGAATCCTAACCAGAAGAAATTACATGAGCTCCTCACATTTTTGCAGCTGGTTTGTTCTGTTGTTATTCAAAGCTTAACTGGTCTGTGGCTGGACCTAGGTCTAGTGCAAAGGTTCAGTATTTATTTATGAAGAAAGGCGAATATTTACACCACTGACAATTTAGTGCACTAGAGAAAGGCTGCAAAAAGGCAAGAGCGTTATTCCTTGTGGAGAACATAATAACCTCTAAAAGACCAGATGGATGGTGGAGCTTTGTGTTTTCATCCACTCCTTCCAGTACTCCCCAGACAACAAGTACATGTGTAAAAGGGACGGAACGGTAAAGAACCATCACTGGGAAAATGGTATTCTGACTAGAATGAGCAACTGCCTTTTCCAGTAAAGTATGAAGGGACAAACTTGCATTGAACAATTCCAGGAGATGAGATCAACCACAGTCCTAATGGAAATGATAGAGCAGCTTCCAGGTAAGATTTGTCCCCATATCACTCTGTGGCCAGATAAAGAAAAAAGATCACATTTATGTTGGGATATATAAGCATACTTTTCCATCCCATAAAAATGTTCTAGCCTGCATAGTCTAACTTGGGTAGGAAAACCATAATAATCTCAAAAGTTAGGGAATTCTTGCAGGCTGAAGATGAGGTTAACATACTCCTGAGATCTTTTTCCAGGTGGTTCCACATGATTTACCAAAACGAATAGCTCAACATTCAGCTAGGGCATGGGATTTGAGGATTTAGGGACAGGTTCCTTTGAATCTAACCTGAAACACCAACTGAGCTGCAGAATTACAAACGTGATCCTTGTAGAGAATGGAAATAACACACTGACAGTTGAAGCTTCTGTCCACTGGCTTAAAAAGCAGTCTAGATCAGCTGAACTTGTATCATAATTACCACAGTGAGAAGCTTCAAATTAAGCAGGATGAATCCCTGTTCTTCCCCTCGTGAGACAGGATTTCCACTAAGAGATTAACCACCATACTTCTACAACCTTCTTCAATAAATGTTTAGAATCTTAACCTGGTCTACCTCATGAAATCAGAAAAACACAGACACAAAACATCTTACATTTAGGAATGAAAAGACTCAGGAGAGAATGTGAACTGAAAGTTTAGACTGATCATCTCACACGTTCATCAAGAGCCACATGATGTAGGAGAGCAGAAAAGAGTGCCAATAGTTCTAGAATATCTGGAAAGGGTAAGATATTTTTTTCTCTTTATTTTGTATTAAGAAATTGAAAATCAAATAAAGAGTAGATTTTATCTTTTTTTTTTTTATGATTTTTTTTTTATTTCTTTATTAAAATAAATACAGAAGAAATAGTTTTAGGGGTTTAAGAGAGTTTTCAGTGTTAGCTACCGCACAGGGATCATCTATAGGAGAACTCAGAGGAAAAAAAAGAACATTATTTTTCTACCACAAAGTGCACAGGAATGAGGCTAAGCAACCAATCTGCTTGCAAACCCAATTCCAGCAGCAGTTGTTTGCAGTTATGAATGTACGATCCTATCTTTATATTCCACGTGTGGATATAAATTGCCAGCCCCACTCTGCAATTATCAATATGTCATACCTGTGAAAGATTTTACTGTATAAACAAAACAATGTTTTACTTTATATGAGCCAGTATTTCTAAGTAGGTATGGCATCAAAAATGGTGCTGCACTGCACCATTATTATTCTGTCTATCAAGAAGCTTAATCAGTACCAGAGCTGGGAGACAGCCCTTTGCACTCCAGTCTTGAGACAAAGAGCAAGGAGTACATCCTCTCTCCCCACCACCCTCCTATTAAATGAGGAAAGCAACTGTGTCTTCCACAGGGTGGCGAGTGTTTGTAAAGTTTTCAAAAGAGTACATGAAATTATTCATGAACCACATAAATATTAATGGCTTGATTCAACGTAGCAATAATCTGTCTTTCTTAAAGGCATTACACAATTCTCCATTATCACAGAGTCTGGAAAAAATAAAAATAATAAAAAAATAATAATATTTCATGAGTAGTTTTCAATTTTTGATCTTGCTTTGATCTGTGGTTTTAATGGTCGATTGATTTGACTGTGTAACTGACTTTATTTTGCCATCAATACAACCACAGTCGTGAGGGATAGAGACCTCATCCTTGTTTCAAACAAAGTCATTGTTTTGTTGGAAGGAAATTTTTCCTGGCTGAACACTAGCCATCTACAACACCCAAGTAACTGTGGTTTTCCATGAGTCAAGGCTGTATTGATATGATGGAGAAAGTGCAAAACGATTATAGTTATCAACAGCAATGTAAAGAATGACACTGTTTATTGAATAAATTAGATAGAGTAGATCACACAGATTTCCACCAAAAACAATATCGTAAACCAGGTGTAAAATTGTGCTGAGACAAATGTCTATTTCTTCTTTGCTCAGTGCTGATCTATACTGTGAGGTTGGGAAGCTAGGCCCAAGGTTTTGCCCTGTCTTTACTGATGGAGAAGGATGATGGCTGAATGCTGCTTATCACAGTTGCGAGGACTGGCCCCAAGGATATACTAAATTATAGCTCTATACTAAATTAGACTACACATATAGAGGTAATTTAAATGCATGAAAGCAGTTCATGAGAGCTGAGACCATGTGGGATGGAGTAGTGTCTATGCTAGTGTTGTGGATTAACCCTAGAAGGCAGCTAACTGCCATTCAACTGCTTTCTCACTTGCCCCCCAATGCCAGTGGGACAGAGGAAGAAGAATGGAGCAGTAAGATCAAGAACACTTGTGGGTCAGGATAATAAATCAAGGAGAAGTGGAAGAAGAGAGAAAGGAGACAAACCAAAAGAACTGATGCAAAGACAATCACCCACTATCTCTGTGAGTAGATGGATTCCCAGTCAGTCCCTGAGCAAGAGATGGTTGACCTCCCTACATACCCTGCTCTCCCTTTTTATTGCTCTATATGATGATATATGACATTGAATATGTTTATTGGGGTCATCTGCCTAGCTGTGTCCCCTCTCAATCTCTGGTACATCCCCAGTCTATTCACAGTAGGGGCAGAGTGAGAAATTAAGCAATGATGCTATGCAAGAACCATTTGGTAGCAGCTAAAATGTTAGAGTGTTATCAGCATTGTTTTGGTCAGAAATCTGAAACAGAGTGTGTTACGAGCTGCTATGAAGGAAATTAACTCCCTCCCAGCCAGACTCTGTAAAGTTAACAATCTCCCTTAGCCTTCAAAACAACACAGATGCATAAAATGTGCCTGGTGGGAATGGTCTTTTTTGTTTTCCAAACGCAGGAATTATTTGAAAGAGTGCTTGCTGATGCAGACAACACCATGTCACAGATGCCTCTAACAATGCAGCAAAAGGGACGATTGTACTCTAGTGCCTGGGACTGTTCCCAGACACTGTTTAATTTACTTGCATGGAGATAGTCTTAATGTTTCCATCAGTGAGATGAGCTTTAACATCTACTACAGAGCAACAAACTTATTCAAATCATGTTCAGAGTATGCCAGGGCTGGATGGCCTGGGAATATTAAATTAAAATGCTTGCCAACTAGTAATGCACCATTTTTTAATTATTCAGAACAACTCTTCCACTGTCAACAAGGCCTTGGCAGAGAAAACTGAGATTAAAAACCCACCACTACCACCATCAGCAAAGCCAACAGGGAATTCAAAACTTCCAGGTGTTTCTTTCCAGATGTTGTCTATGATGGTACTGTCAAGTGGATTTAACTCTTGAGCCAGAGGATAAATGTGAAAGTGACTGTCCTATACCCATGCCCATCTGCACCTTTCCAGTACAAACAGCACAATGCAAGTAGAGGAGGTTAATGATTTCCCACACAATGTAATCTAGTTTATAGATCCGTATAAAGGTTTTATGGCAACACTTGATTATGTGATGTCCCAAAAGATTTATCAAAGAAGCTGATGTAAAAGACCAGCAAGAAATGCTCGGGAATTAACTACCTAATTCTTTCTGGGAAATAAACACTCAGAGCCCTCAGGAAACTTGAAACCCGTCTGTTGCAGAAAACAACTTGTAATTTGTTTGGCTTTGATGACTCTCCTTAGTCGCAGGTAATAGTGATAAATTCACAACCTGTGACAAGTAAAAAGAGGAGTGGGAAAGGCACAACACGCATTAAAGTCATTTAATCACCTACAGAATATGGCATCTAAGAACAGGTTTCCCTCACAAAGCTTTATTGCTCATACTGGGGGAAGAAAAGAAAAAAGCAGCCTGCACAATTGCCTTTGAAATGCTGAAATAGCAGAATACCAAGAATAGAATGGCAAATAAAAAATGAAGACAAGCTGAGGGAATCGTATCCTCCGATTTTCATTTTTCTTATTTCTTCACAAAACTGAGAGTATTCTTACTACACAGGTTACCAAAACACAAACTGCATCTACAGTGCTTTCTCTCAGCATGACCAACATCTAAATGTTACTCTCAAAGCAAAAGTTTCATCCATTGTAAATCAGCATGAGCAGTGACTATGGGCGAGGCCCCCTCCTCCATGCTAATGAACTTATCTTAAGGATGAAACCACACCAGAAAGATGATCTGGGATTTGGAATGCTGCTCTTTTAACCAACCCAGTGATAATCCCCTGATCTGCTTATTTCCCAAGTGCCTGGAGAAAATGGTTACAGGAAGTATGTGAATGGAGGTCCAGGTAGTTCTAGAAGGAAATAAAGCTGAATAGAAGTGGTGGAGTCATCATCTCTGGAGGTTTTCAAGAAAAGGGTAGATGTGGCACTGAGGGATATAGTTGGTGGGCAAGGTGGTGGTGGGCTGATGGTTGGACTTGATGAACTTAGTAGTCATTTCCAATCTTAATGATTCTATGATTCTTCGGTGATGGAAACTCAGTAAACTACTTTTTAACACTTTCTACCAGTGTATCTCATTCTGAAAGCCTTATTCACTGTAAAACCAGAGCTAATCTTTAACAAAACAGAGATAATTCTATAACAGAAATGATGTGCAGCCATGCTGAATAAACAACAAAATGGTTTAAAATTGTTTCTTGTGGAAATTTTCTATCCTGACAGTGCACGTGCTGGGCACATCCTCTTACCAGTCCAACAAAGTCACTATTATTGAGGTGGCAGTGTGCTCCTCCCCGAGCAATTCCACACTTCCTGTGTAGTCTCCTGGGAATATCTATCATTAAAGAAGCAGATAAATTAGCACAAAAGCAACAGAGGTCTAAGATCTGACCTTTTATGTCATGCATTTTGACCATTTGGAAAGTGATGCAATATTCCTCCAAGAGTCAGAAGTGCTTCTTGGCAAAGGATTTGCAAAGCAAGGCTTAAAGGCTGTTTGCTGTGTGGCATTACTGAGCTGACCAATAGTTTATTGCTTGAAGGCACTGCATGATCAAGATCTATTTCTGACTTAAATGGCCAAAGGTGTCATATTTGTTGGTATACAGTCACTGAACACAGCTCTGGCACAAAATGTTTTTGCTGAACCCAGATTTTATCTAAGTCTGCAAAGTTCTACTGATATAGTACCTTTGTCATTTTCGTCATCAGAAGCAATACTGGATAAATTAAAGTTTGAGCATTAACCTGTGGTTGTCCGCACTATTAACTTCTTGAAATATCCCATTACAGAGGATATATCCCAGAAGTTTGTGCACTTACAACCACTTCTGGGAAATATTTCAGGTTTGCATGGACTAGAGAGCATTCCTAAGAGGGAGCATGCAAATATTCATCTCTACCTGAAATCGTTTAGAAATAAATTCCTAAATTGTACAAGTTACCCAAAGTAATCCTTATGACTTTATGCTTTGATTTAATCAACTTGAGAGTAAAATAAAAGAGCTATTCAGACTCCAAGAGGAAGTGTACTGCCCTGGTAATTATTAATGTGTGAGAAAGAAAGAAAGTGACATTCACTGGGTCATGGACAACTTCATAAACTACAGGACAAGAGAAGAGCAAGAGTAGAAGGCAGAATAATTAACCATAACTTACAAAGGCACACTTTTAAATGGACAACTCTAAGGAAATGGAATCCACTTAAGTTGTTACCCGTGAGAAGATAGGAGCCCAAGTCTGGCATTAAAATTTACGATCTCATAATGTTCTCAAAGCAGTTTGTAGGGACACTAAATACAAAGTTCCAGTAGGTGAGGTCTGTAGAACTTCAGAGATCTTCTAGGCAGAAATTCCAGAAAAAGTAATCTAAGGCTAGTCAACACATTCTGTTAGGACAGCATTTTCACTCCAACATCATCACATTGCTTGCCCAGTGATGGAAAGTGAAAAGACCCTTTGATCTGAACTGGAGATATGGTACTCTCCTCTGAAAGGGACAACCTGTTCAGAACTGAGACAAAACCATCATAATGAGTAATATTTTTGCGTTATGACCACAGCTGATGCAATATATTTTTTTTGCCTGTGAACTGTGATGTAACCCTGCTCTGGAATATATGAGCTGTTGTGGATCAATAACGTGACTGGAAAAAAATGTAAAAGGTGACAAATGAAAGATGTTCTGCACTACTTCTTAGAGAGCAAATAGATGATTACAAGATGCTCAGTGAAAGAGATTTTAGAAACTATCAATAGCTTGCAGGAGATCATAACCGAAATTGTGTATCTTCAAAAGAGAATTCAAAAACCATTTTCAATTTATATATATGTGGATGTATATGCTTTTATACACATACATACATATTTGCACTTATATGTATAGGTAAATAAATATAAGGAAAATGTTGTTTCACTTAATATGATGAATGGAATCTATATTTTTACAAAAGACAGGAATTTGTGGGTCACACCTGGAATAAAGCCATGTTAGTTCTGTATAAATTATCTCTTCACAGTGCAGTGACAGAGCAGTGGCACAGGCTGCCCAGAGAAATTGTGGAGTTTCCTTCCCTGGAGATGTTCAAGACCTACCTGGACACCTATCTGTGCACCTGGTCTAGGGAGCTGCTTTAGCAGGGGGGTTGGACTTGATCTCTAGCGGTCCCTTCCAACCCCTACAGTTCTGCAATTCTGTGATTCTGTGATAAATTAGGTTCATCTGCTAAGATGTTTGCAGTTCTTTATTGTCTGCATTAATTAATGATAATGGTTAAGAGAATTATATTCATGATCTCGGGTATTCAAGCTACAGATAGACACAAACACACTATCGATTAAGAAACAAAAGTCTTGGAGTGGGATAAATACCTTTTCTATTGAAGTCTCACAAATATTATTTACATGAATATTGAAGGGAATATTCCCAATTTTTTTTTTAAAGAGGACTAGAAGTATAGTATAATGAAGAACTTGCTCTAAAGATCAGAAAATTAGTGAAAAACTGACTAAGAAGCTGAAGAAATATGTGACATTGGTATGAATATGTTTTCCAAAGTAGCGTTCTTACTGAAAGGTTTAAATTAACTAGATGGAAACATTAAAGTTCAGTATATGCATGCATCTACTAAGTCAAAAGGAAGTCTACAATAATTTCTTGTATTTTCTGAACAGCGTTGTTGAATCTATTTTAGAATAACACAAAATTAACAGGAAAAGAACTTTTTAAAATTATTTCTTAGAAAGTTTTCTATCCCTGAGGTCTGATCACCTTCATGACAACTTCTCAACACACCTCTGTATCTTTAATCTGAGAAGGCCAAGACAGGTGTGGAGTCTATTTCTTGGCATGGACTTTTACGTTGATAGGATCTGTCTATTTTTAATTCATTTCTTCCTTGCAGTTGATGCAATGGATTTGTGAACATTCTGAGTAAGTCTCTTGGATGAAAATTTTCTACTCCTTCAGGGAGACCCACAAGTTATGTATGGCTGACTGCTTCCTGATAATATTTTCAGTTCCTTTAATTTTATCCTCTGAGAGGCAGTCATTGTCATCCAAGAGCAGCTCTTGGGTGTATGTTTTGACCAGCACTAATTCTGGCATCTCTCTACATTTCACTGATGTTAGCTGGTTTAACACCTGCTTACCCTTCTACAAGCATGGTCTGAAAACATGGTATAAAAATTTAATGTTGTAATCACAATTACACATCATTTAAAGGCAGAATAAATTGCTAAATAATTTTGCCTGTCTGTACATACCTCACAAGCCATCACAACATATTAATTTCAAAAATTAAGTTTGATTAAATTGTATAGATCTGGACTCATCCAATATAACAAAAGGTATTCAATGAAAACTCATCCTTGATCCTTTGTGAAGTATAATCTATGCAGAGATGTAACACCTCCAAGGGACATAATAGGCCAGGATATGAGATGTTCTGTGAAGAAATCCTTCAACTTTTAAAAGGTCTGGGAGTTTCAATGTCTATTTCTATGACATGAGCTGTGTGGTCACTCAAACAGGAGAAGTAAAAAAACATCAGAGAAATCAGAAAATTAGGGAGTGAAGATGATTGGAGATATGGGTGGGCTTCCACATTAGGAACAGTTACATTTACTGGAGTTCTTCAGCTTGCCACAGATACAGCTGAGAGAGATTGTGAATGAAATCCGCAAAACCATGAGACAATTCAGAATGCTTTCACGGCCCTTTTCTATACAAAAGTCAGGGAACAGCAAACAAAGCCACGTGTCAAGTTGAAGCCAAAGGGAAGAAATATTTTCCTACATAATTAGGCTACACAGAGTGTAGTTATGCTGTGGAACTCAAAGGTTTGTTAAAATAAAATAAAGAACATTTATTATCTCAGGATTCAGTCTTCTTGAAGTTTTTAAACAAATCTTGTCATGGAACTGCTATGCTTCCTACGTAGGAAAGTATTTGGCTATTTAAATTGTGAAGGAGATATAAATGATAAAAAGAGACAGAAAAAAAAAAAGATCAACTTGCAGCTTCTGCAGCTTCAGGAACAGACACTGCACACACAAAATAGCAGCTCAAGGAGCAATGATGCCTGCTGTTGGGCAAAGCAACATCTGTTTGAGCCAAAACATCTGGGCTGCTGTAGCATGCAGGAGAAAACAAAATTTGTCTTGAAAATTTCCCCAGAGACTGGCAAAAATGTATTTTCCAGGCAGAACTGGATTTTAGCTGCATGATATCACTGTACCAGAAATTCTAGGTGTACTCCAAAGTGTTGAAAACTGATGCTTTTTTGAGGAGGTTTGCCATTAATACTGTGCTATGTTCAAAACACTTCCAAAAATGGTTGACAGCCAGACCACACCTCACATGGTCGATATGGATTGATGCTCATGTTTTCATGGATTTGGATTTAGAATCATAGAATGGTTTGAGTTGGAAAGGAGTTTTAAAGGAAATCTGACTCTTCTGCCATGAGAAGGGTCACACAGCTCCATCAGGTGCTCAGAGCCCCATCCAACTGGACCTTGGGTGTCTCCAGGGATGGGGCAACCACCCCAACTCTGAGCAACCTGTGCCAGTGCCTCACCACCCTTATTGGAAAATACTTTTTTCCTTATATCCAATCTAAATCTCCCCTCTTTTAGTTTGAAACCATTTCCCCTTATCCTGTCACAATAGAACCTGCTGAAAAGCCTGTCCCCTTCTTTCTTATAGCCTCCCTTTAGATACTGAAAAGCCACTCTCAGGTCTCCCCAGAGCCTTCTCTTCTCCAGGCTTTCTCTACTCCACTTGGAGCAGACTAAAATATTTGAGAAGACTATGAGTATACCCTCCCAGGTGTTCACCAGCAGCCTGGCTGAGCTAGCACATAAATTCAGAGTGACTGGAAAATGCTGTCTTCAGCTGGCAAACCTGAATGTCACAGTGAACAGGCATATGTTAACGAAGATCACAGACTGTTTCAATCTGTATTTGCAACTGGATCTTGGAGAAAATATGCTCTGCTCTGTGTGCAGAGCCTACCTGCAGCATGGTAGAGCAGGCTGACCGCCTGAAGCTCATGGGCACCACGTGGAGCAGATCTCCACGTGCAGCCATGGTGAGGGCCATAGTGCAGCAGTAGATGTGGCCTGGAGGAGGCACAGCACATGGATATCCCTGCAGGAGCAGCCCTGCGTGCAACCTGCAGCCCTAGAGAGGAACCCGTGGTGCAGCATGAGGGCTGCGGGGGCTGCCACTTATGGGGCTGTGCTGCAGCAGTGCCTGAAGGGCGGGTCCTGTGGGATGGAGCTGTGTTGGAGCAGTGCTTGGAGAGCTGCAGCCCGCAGAAAGCCCACATGGGATCAGTTGGGGAAGGATAGAATCCCATGGGAGGGACCCACAAGTAGCAGGGGCAGAGGGTAACCATGGTGGAGAGGCAGAGTTTGAAGTGTTATAGACAGATTTCAGCTCCTACTGCTCACTGCCCATTTTCCTTCACCACTCAAAGGGAGTCTGTATTCGCATCAATTACTCTGAATCCTTCTTACATGTTGTAGCTACCATGATACCTAAGCAATAAGCAATTCAGATCATCTGTATTCAAAGTATCCATGTTCTAACCCATCCTATTCATCAAGACAACTGTGGCATCCAAACTAAACATGGATGATAAGCAATCTGATCTTAGACAAATGAGTAAGGGTTACGTGCCTTAGAATTTCATATTGCTTTGGGCACAAGAATGAATCACACAATCACAGAATGGCTTGGGTTGGAAGGGACCTCAAAGATCATCTAGTTCCAACCCCTGTGCCACTGACAGGGTTACCACCCACTGGATCAAGTAGATCAGGCTGCCCAGAGCCCCATTTAGCATTGCCTTGAACACCTCCAGTGATGGGACATCCACAATCTCTTTGGGCAGCCTGTGCCAGTGCATCACTCTCTGTGAACGTGAATATATGCTCTAAAAGGAAAACAGAAAACAAAACAAAACAACAAGAAAAAAAAAACATCCAACCACATAACCGTTAAAAGTTATTTCATGTGAGTCGCCTTTAGTTCTAAAACTTGAGTCCATTTGGGCTCAATACATATTAGATAAAGAGCAATTCCTTAGATCAAACTCACTATAAATTAGATTCAAATGTATAACAGATTTGAATGGTCGACCTAGAAACATGCACAAAATCTGTTGCAAAACAGTGCATAAGGCAAAGACAATCCTTCCACCAATCTAAAAACAGCAATTAAGGCACCCAGACACGTGAAAAAAAATATCTTTTCTTAACTGTATTAAAATTCAGACATTACAAGGAACACACTCTGTTAAATGCATAGTTTGCTCCGAGCGTTATGCTATTGCATTTTACCTAGAATCCTTAATTGTTTCAGAAGAATAGCAAATGGTTAACCACTCTCCAAACAGAGGCTGCAAAGCTAGCTCCTGTAAATCACTGCAGTTCCGCTGACTGCATTTACACTGACTGAAGATCTGGTGTTTCGTGGCAGAAACAAAAAAAAGAAGAGTGCAGGGGGAAGCAGATAAGCTTTACACATCCTAAAAGGCAAACCTGGAAGCAGTGTGTGAAGCGGCTACCGAGCTGCAAACAGGAAACTGTCTGCTGCAAGAGAGAGTGCAAAGTAACTCCAAAGTGTCAAAATACGTGGGTATAGCGAACGATATGGCTTACTCGGGTTAATGGCCTGATAATATCACTGCTGAAGCCTGGAAAGCCACTGCCTCTACATCCTCTGCTGGCAATGCTGATATAGAGCTGGAGCTGAGGGTAAAGTCTGGGGCTTCGCGTGCCAGACTGATGAAAGAAGGGAAATCTATTTCAGAGTTTTAAAGGGCGGAGTGGTTTTTGGTGCGGAAGGTCAGACAGATACACTGGTAAGTTGCTGTATAGGAATAGACTCAAAAAGGGCTACTGAAATGAAAACCAGATAAGGCTCTGGAACAAGATCCTACAGTCTATCAGTGCCCTGGGATAGTGTAAGAGAGACACATGGGAACTCAGACGTAAGGAAAGCAGTGTTTCCTGCAGTGTTGACAATAAATATGTTTGTTCTATGGTGGAAAAAAAATAAAAAATAAAAAAGCCCTTGCAACAAAAATCCCTTGCAGGCTGATATGGGAAGAAAAGCCTGTTTGAAGTGAATACAATGGAGAATTTGTTCACACCAATGCAGACGACTCCATCGCTTGAAAACTTGGGTTATCAAGTCATCCCAAATGGCATTTAATCCCCTCACAGCTGGGGAAATCCATCCCTCTACTCTCGTGGAGAAATGAAAGCTGACTCCTGTGGGTGTATAACCAGAAGGATCAGGTCTGGTAGGTACTCTGTATGGACAGCACCTTGCTGATTGAGAGCTTTGGTGTCACCCCATGCAAGGAAGCCATCCCAGACTTGGAGTTCCATCAGTCCCCATGCACTGAAACAAAGGGAATAAGACTTGCTGCTGGCCACTTCTGGCTATAGCTCCCACTGCTTCTCCCTGGTAAAGTGCTCAGCAGCCTTGGAATTCTGGGCCCAATCAGTTTGCATTTGCAACTGTATCTGATTATATCTTAATTTAGGTTACTATGCAATGCATTTTCTTCATTTCAGACCAAATCCCTAGCTAGGAACAGAAATTAGTAACTCCTTTCAAGCATATTTGCAAAAAAAAAATCTCATCTCTATAGAGCCTTCTAGTAGAGAGAGCTTTTCCTGCTACAGAACACAATAAAGCAATGGGATCTAGAAGCAAAATAAATAAAAAGTTACAATCTGGAGATAGAAGAAAGATGACCAAATTGTTTAGAGTTTCAGGAAACATTCTACTTCCATGCAAATTTTGGGTGGATATTCAGGGAAGTGGAAGAAGATGTGTTTTTATTATGATCAGATTCCAAGCCAGTACAGGCATCAACAGCAAATGTATCTAGAAGCAAGAGAGAAATCTGTCTGAAATCACTACATGGGATTACAGTGACACTCAGCCTGAACTTTCCTGCTGAATAGGGGCTTTTCTGGGTTGCAAGGAAAGGAAAGGTGGATTTAGTATTAAGACAGAGTTCTCTGACAGGTACATGAGATCATACTCTGAATTCAGTAATTTGCTAGAAGCTGTATGTGCTTTGTGATGACGTTCAGATACATGCATGAGTCTGGAAAGCATAAAAAAGCATGAACAAAATTAATACTAAATAAATAGAAGAGACATTCTGCAGAGTTATGTAGAGCTTATAATGACATCCCACAATGTTTGGACTAACAGCCATGAATGAACACAATCCTCTGGTGATTCAAACATTCTTCTGCCTTCAGTTATCCTGAAAATTAGACAGGTGCTACTGTCTAATTTTCAGGAAATGATCTGGGCTTTAAATAACTGCCTAAGTTTAAAAAATTAGGTTTCTAGAAGGAAGGCTCAGCTTCCATGTGCTATTTTGAATTAATAAAACAGTGTAGTTATGGACAAAGAAGCAGAAACAATAACCTGATTTGAAGACCTGCATGTTTGTTTATGAACCACTGCAGCCAAGGCATTCAGAGATTTCAAGTATGGAGAGGACTTGATCTCCCAGATAACAGACTGAGGAAAAGCTGTCACGTAGCTTTAGATAGCATTTACAAGAACATTACATGCACATTTTTAAGTCTTGACTTGTGCCTGCAAGCCTTACTGACTTCAAGTAATTAGAAAAGAAAAAAAAAAAAAAAGAAGGTGGATTTGTAATCACATTAGTTTTGGTTTCGTAATTTATGCCTGAACAAGTAGAACTTTGGCTGGAAGCTGACAGCATGTGCTTCTTATGTACATACGTCCGTGGTGACACAAAGATATATGTGCGAGCTGGAAAGCATTAAATAGCGTAAATAAAATTAATGCTAAATAAATAGAAGAGACATTCAACAAACAGTTATATAGGATTTTCGATGGCTTCTCACTAATGCCTGGACTAACACCCATGAGTGAATATGATCCTGCTTAAGCACAGCTGAAATTAGAAATTTACTTTTATTCTAAACCCTATTTGCGGTGCGATGATTATCAGTTTCTCCATTTCATCCACTGGTTTTGCTCCCTCCAGGTCAAAGATTGCAAGCAAACTGAGTGAAACCAAACTCCCATTTTCCACAATTTCTAGCTCAAAATGTCTGCTGAGAGCCCTTCACACTGTAACAGAAAGGCACAAGAAGCCACACCACTTGTGGGAGTCCCTGACCAAGAAGTCCTGGTAGACTCATCAAGGCAGACAACCACAAGAAAAGCAAGTTACGACCATATCCATATCTGGATAGAGCTCCTCACACCTCATGTCATCAGCCTGTAGCACAGGTGTCTGCATTTACGACAGCCACCTGGCTCTTTTTATAGTAGCTGCAAAGAAAAGGAATCTCCTGGTGCTTCAGTGATCTCATCCAAACTGAGACATTTCCAGTAAGTCATATGGATGTTGCCCTAGTTTCATAGGATCATCTGATCCTGATCTGTGCTTCACTGCTTTGGGCAATCTCAGCTCATCTCTGCATTAATTTGGGGATTTCATTGCATTTTCCATCCACCCCTACATGACCTGCTGATATATCCCAAATTAGTTGTCTGCAGCGCTTTGGATTTGCACCCAGTTCTCATTAAATTCAGCCTTAACCCATCCCATCACCCCTGTTTCTGGTCCCCAGGTTCGTCCTGAAGCTGAAGGATAGGGAGTAAGGGGAGGAGGTGTTAATCACTTCGTATCTGCTTGGCACACAAAGGGCTCCAGTCACAGTACCTGTCTAACTAATATCTTTCATCATCAGTAAATTCACTCAATTTTCTTATTATCATTTCCAAGAATGTCGACTGGCGGGTGGTGGGTAATCCTAGACGTGGCAAGGCTGTGACTGCAGCTGAAATCACACAGAGATGAAAGCTTCAAAGCCAGGTTTAAGCATTAGAAAACATTATTTAAAGAAGATTAATCATCTGTTGTGGGAGGCATTTTGGACGAAAATACAAACACCTTCACCTGCACAGTCAAAACAGCAGCAGGGTCTGAGCAAGCCTGAAGATGTAGGAAATGATTCACCAGGGAAATGAATGAGGTTTTCTTCACCTCCTTTTTCTCCTAAGACTCACCCCTTTCCCCCCTCCTGCTCTGAAAAGGGATCCTCTGCCTTACATTTTGGTCACGGCAACTGCTGCCTTGATCAGGGATATGAGGCAAACACGTTCAGAAGTTTCTGCAAAGCACTTGGCTTCCCTGCCAGCACGATACTACAATTACACACTGTAATGGGGTACCACGGCACAGCTCTGATGGCACCACCAATACAGCTGTTCCTACTCCTTTTCCTCTGCCACAGCTGCAATTACAATGTCAAAGCACAGTATGTCGGGCTGCTGAATTTTCACTTTCCCCTCATTTCTACTCATTGAGTTCTGGTTCTGTTCTTTACGTGTTTACTCTTTTTGCTGGAGGGATTAATAACAGTGGAGGGTTCGTTCTCAAAAGTGACATGCTAAGTTTTAGTATAATATTTGCAGTTGTAAAATAATATATTTTTGGAAGAAATGTGTGGTCTCTTGCTACTTTTCCATTGTTCTATCCTACCATCAAGTAAATGGAATATGTAGCACCACTCACCACCTGATTTTGAAGACTTCTACATGATGCAGTGATATCATCCAAAATTTACAGATGGAAAAAAAAAAAAAGATTAGAGAAAAAAAGTGAAAGGACAGAGGATATATCTGAAGTGTCCTCATTACAAGTTTGTGGATCTGTCTGCTTGAACACAATGATTAAAAGTATTACTAAGTCCAGTAGTTTGGGTTGCAGAAAAACTTTCAGACTAATGAGAAAGTGTCTTTTTAGCTAAGATGTGTCCAAATACTGGGTCTGAAAACCACTTCATTAGACTAAGAAATAATCTGGATTTCTTGGTATTTTCTATTTCATTTTAGTTTCAGCTAGCACTAACAATGGCAATACTGTGACAAATGCATAAAATAAAGACACAAAGTACGTCTCAAGGTAAGTAGTCCCTAGGATACTCCCATGGCATCCAGCAGACCCAGTTCAAAATCTGATAGTACTCCCCAAGATCTTTACATGTTGCACCCAGTCCATGTGGGTGCTGTATGGTACTGTTTCTCAATGGATTGCCCAGACTCCATGAGATAACTTAGATGTCAAACAGTCCTTCCCAGTCTGTCATGGACAAAATCTCTTTAAAATTAATGTGTAGAGTGTATGATTTTCCTTGGAGGGAAGAGATGCCAGAAACTCTGCCTTGAATGATGTTAGGAAGACACACAGTAATGAATCAGTTAGGAATAACATTTATCATTTAATGGCCATCTTTCCTAAAGAGCCATTGGAGGACAAGATTAGGTGTCAGAGATCGGCAGAGGAGGAGGTAGCTGGTGAACAAAAGGCAGGTGTTCTCACTGCCCAGGGAGGTGATGGAGTCACTGTCCCTGGAGATGTCCAAGAAAAGAGTAGATGTGGCACTGAGGAACATGATTTAGTGGGCATGGTGGGATGCGTTGACAGTCAGACTTGATGATCTTAGTGATCTTTCCCAACTTTAATGATTCTAGGATTCTGTGGAGGGACTAATAACTGTGTTTTGGGAAAAAAAAAATAGCACTAGGTCTTACTGAAACAAAACTAGGAGTACAAGTAAGAGTGATGAAGAGAAAGAAAACAAGACTCAAAGAAAGAAGTCAATGTGCAAATAGCAATGGATGGTAATGTCTTACAGGAGAGGCTGTGTTTTTTTGCTGGAGAAATCAGAAACTTTAGATTCAGCAGAAGATGGTGGGCTGATTTATGACAGGAAAATCCTTCTTGTGCAAAGTAACAGCAAGGACTTTCAGCTGAGGTTAGATTTACATGGCATACAAATACGTAGCTCAAAATAATGCCTATCTAAGAATATCAAGCCAGCATGACCCTAGGTTGTGACAGACTGTAAGAAATGAGCCCAGGGACAAGGGCAGCTCCTGCCTACATCAGCACTGCCCTTCTTCTCACGGGTCCTGGGGAATGACCAGAGCTCCAAGGAAGCTGCCTGAGGTTGGGTACATCAAGGACACTGCATTATCTATTCTTGTCTGTTTGCCCAGAATCACACTCATCTTTCATAATCAGCAAGACAGAAACAAAACTGTCTGGCATAGCACCACGTTTTCATTTTTCTTCATTTAATTGTGCTCCAACCCACAGCATGGATCAACAAGCAAACAACAACATGCAGAAAAGAAACCAAGAGAAGGCCAGGCTGGGGAGATCTACTTAAGTGTTGAGAGCAAAGCCAGATACACCTAACAGTGGGACTTGCAATGGAAGATCAGGCTGTGCTGGGTTTCTGTAAAATCTCTCTGAGAAAAGAGTCCAAAAACCTGAAATCTGAAAGAAAGAATATTTCAATTTCACACAGCAGGACATAAAAGTCTATATGGTGAAATTGATACCACCCTGAGCCTGTACCATACATTGCTTCATCTCTCTTTGTGGCCTCTGCAGCCAGAGATGTACAAGAGCAGAGCAAGGCCAGGTTTCATATTTTTTTTATCCTGGCAAAGGACTTATGTGGTTTAACTGAAACAGCTTTCCTGATATGTAATTTCTTTACTCTTACATGTTCTCACCTTCCACCCCTCCCACCATCTCTTCCTCCATCCCCCAGATCAGACCGTTTCAATGTGCAGCCTGTACATTTCAATGCAAACTTAATTTGTTTTCCCATAAGGCATGGAGTCTCTATTTTTTTCTCTCCTTTTCATGCGTGCTGTCTACAGCAGTGAGGATGCTGAAACTGTTTTTCTGAGTGGAGGCTGTTAGTGCCTGCTCAGCTATTTTCTGATGAGGCTGACTTTTCACACATCGGTGAGGTGCTGGGAAGAAAACAGTACCCTGTGGTTAAATTCATGCGGGGGCAAGACAGCAGGGAGGAGAAAGAAAGATGTCTCCTTGTCATGGATTCTCCAAAAGCTTCTGTAATCCTCCAGCAAAATCCTGTGACAACAGAGACAACGCTGCTGTCTGCACAAAGATGCCAGAGGCAAGACCTCAGTGCCAGTTGTGCACACTTTGTTTGCAATAGGGAATGGAGGGAAGCAGAAGTTACAGCATGTTTTCACCCATCCAGCATCCCAAGAAAAGCAGACAGTAAACTGTGTCTGAGTAACACTCAACCTGCTTATTGCAGTTATCCTCAATGAATGCCAGGACTCCTGAAAAGGCTCTGAAATACGATTACCTCATTTTATGTGTTGACCAGGAGATGTATGCTGCAGTGAACTGATTTCACCAATGCTACGCAGCAGTGGCAGTGCTGGAAATAGCCAACACCTTGAAGAAAAGCCCCAACTCAGCAGTGAGCAAGTCTCCTTGTTGACTCCAACACATGCAACCTGGTTTTGCAGTGTTTCTGCCTCACAACATGACTGTGACACAGAAGAGACACCTTCCTCTTTCCAGATGAATCCCGTATTTAAAGATATGGGTTGTGAGGAACCAAGGCAGTATTATTTTGCTAGACCTGGATGGGGCAATCATTCCTTTAGGCTGAGAATGAATGGAGTGAGGGAAGGAGGTGCTCGCCTGAAGAATCTCAGCTCAAGTAAGAAGAAAATAAACTGGCTAATTTGCAAAAGTAAATATACATTGCCTGTACCTAATGCAGTAGAACAAATCTTTTGTTCTCCAGTTCAATTGAATTTCTGACAGATTCAAACACGTGTGTGTTTGTGACACGTGAAGATTTTTATCCTATCTGCCCTTAAGAATAGGTTACCACATTGCACTCCATCTAGGTCTGAACTCAGCTGAACTTCAAGTCTAGTAACCATCTTAGTAGGATTCTATGCATCTATTAAGATAAAATGCTACTTCATAAACATTTCTTTGCGTGCACTTTTGATGCTACTTAGAATTACAGGTTGTGCTCTTGTGACACAGGACCACTTGCCTACTTTTATTATTGCTCCAAAGTTATGATTTACATATGATAAGGCAGGCAACTCTGAGAGAGACAAGTCAGCTTCAGCAAAAAATTTCTCTTTCGTGAAACAAGTCCTTATTTTTCATCAGAGTGTACTTCAAGATCTGTTAGTGCACTTAGGCATGCACTAACAGACTGGATTGTTGACACTTTCTCAGTGTAGCTGATTTCAGTAAAGGGCTTTGTTCTACATTTTTTTGGTAGATTCAAGGCATACATTTTAAAAAGTAGAAGAACAAGAGACATTTGGCAAATAAGTAGCTGATACTGTGAAAATAAGAGTATCGGAAAGGAACTGGGTCCCATTTTTCTGGAGACTGTGTCTTCTGCTATGAAATCTGGCTGCTTACCTCTTCCTTTGAACTTTTTCATCTGGCTAGTGATAAGCTTGTGCTACTACCACCTGACACAAGGAGGAAGATATCAACTCGGTCCAGACAAGATGACATTGAAGCAATAAATGACTGCCTGATGCTCCTGTGCAGCAGAAACGTAGTGGAAAACTTTTATCTGATTTTTGCTGCTAGAAAAACACATCCATTTTGCAACTTCATCACTGCGAGCTCTGATTCTGTGAAACTCCACAAGAAAACAATGGCTGGTTTAAATATTTATACAAGAGGAAAGGAGATGCTTCAAGGAGTACACAGAGGCTATGGTTCACACTGGAGGAGCAAGGAACAGAAGGTGAAACAAGAAACTGAAAATCTATTATTTTAATGTAGAAGCTTTAATCTGTAAGCATAAAAAGGGAATTGGAAACTAAAAAGCTTGTTCCTCCATCACATGGGCAATGATGTTCATTCGTTGCCCTGTTCGAATGTTACATTTGGCAATTACAGCTGAACTAGGTAAGTTCTCTCTATATTGTCACTTGGCAGGAGACTTTTTCAGTTGATCTCCAGATTTCTCATGTTATGAGACAGGATGCTGGCTAGTTAGCTGCTGACTTTCACCCACAAGTTAAGTGACTTACAGAGGATGGCATATTATACACTCACGGCCAGTGATGAACACGGCAAGATTCAGATAGGATTATGCAGACATAAGATCACAGTCATTATAACCAGGGAATGACCATTGGGTTCCTCACTCCACTCAACGTTTGCCATCCGATGGTTCCATAGGTTGTCACTTGAAAAAAACAGCCACGGACCTTCATCAAATTATTCCTCTGTTCTTTTCCATCCACGGGCACAAATACATCTAGAAAAATCTACTAATTTGCACAGTGCAATTTAGGGCTGATCCTTTGATATTAAGATAGCAGGTCCGTAGGACAAGCTCTCATTTAGTTTGAGGTGAATGTGTGGTCAAGTAAGGTTGAATAATGACTGCTTGATTTATGCCAAAGAGTTACTCAGTCAACTTCTATGTTTGATGCTAACTCTTTCCCTGCAAATCACAATAGCATTATTAAAGCTAATTATCTTGGGCTAAGTAATATGATCACCATGGGAGGAACAACTTTGATGTGTGTAAGTGACATCTGATAAGTGGTTCAAAATTGCTCTGTTACTACTCAATAAAATGAAATTTCTGATGATTAAATACAAGAATGGGAATCTCAGTCCCACCAAGATAATGACAAAACTCCCAGTAACTACAACAGGATGAGCATTGTTCACTCTTATAAAATTCACTAATTCCCCTGCTACCTATGTTTGAGTAAAGAAGAACAAATTAGGTTGTGTAACTACCCAAGTGTTCGTTTCTCCTCTTCTACAATTCCTTTCATTTCCGGCCACAGTTTCAATAACCAAATCTCTGCCTTTTTCACCCAATCTCAGCCCATAGTGCTTCCTACATCGTGCACATGTTTCTCAGCACTGAACTAGCACAAACTCTGTCAGCCATCACTCCAAATTTTGACTGTGCACACATTCTTTTATGGTAATCTAAATAAATCTATTCATCTTTTCCTCATTTTTTTTTCTTGCACATATCTTCTTTTTCTACTGAAGATTCTACTTTTTTTTACAATATAATTCAAAGCCTTGTTTATTTTGGGTTCTGAATATCCATTATTATGACTGGAGAAACAGGTCTGACCACAAAAAAAAAGGGTAGGATAAAATTACCTCCCTTTCAACCCAAGCCTTTCTAGGATTCTAAAATATCAGGAAATCTCAATTGAAAGTTTTCTGCACAAGTGTAGGTCAACTCTTTCGTGGATGCACAGGGAACGTAAGCTGCTCATATGTTAGCAGTAAATCCAATGCATTCAGTAAATATCGGGTGACACATGGACTTACTATATCCTCCAGATACAGTGGGTGGGATGTGTTGAGTTTCCATGTTTTGTGCAGGCCATCTGTACAGACATTACTGAATCATCTGTCTAGCGATATCCCTGAGAGAAATACAGTGTCCTTGAACAAACTTTCATATTAACCAGTTTAGCTCTAAATACAGTCACATCTTTGGTCTGTCTTACAAAGCTTGCCCAGCACTTTCTGTCACATGGTATATAAATAGTGTTGTGCTTCTCTGCCCACTTTTCTTTACAACATTGTCTTAGATGACCCTGCAGTCAAAGGTAAGACCTGCCACCAAAAGAGCTAAAGACCCACAGCACAGAGCAGTATGAACTATATTCTTGTGACTGTTACTGTCACCTGCCTGGGTGTTTTCAGTGTTTTTCAAAACTTGGGTAGGGTTTTCTTCCTTGAGAGGTCACAATTAGACTGGAATCCCTTCATGAGCTTAACCTTCCTTCCTAGATCAACTCCTCCAAAACTTTTATCTGCTCAGAAAGGAGATTACTGTCGTGCAGAGAAAAAATAAAAAATAAAAAAAAGTGCTTCAAATAGTGTACCTTAATTACCACAACACTTGAAGAAGATACATAATTCCCTTAATCCAATAGGCTAATGAATAATTTTTAATCATACAAAAATGCCATGTCCTACAGTGGTAAGCAGCCTAAAGAAAACAGCAGGCACTGGTTGGCATATGCTGGCTTGTTCTTTCTGTAGCAAGAAAATGCACCAGCCTGCTGATGTCTTCTGAGTGCATATGCCTTTCTTAACATCAGAAAATTAATCACTTTCTCCTCAACTCATTCTTCTCTCTTTGTCCTTTGATTGCAGATTCCAGATGGGTTCTCTAGCCAGTAATTACTTTTATAACTGGAACTCACTCATGATGCATCAGGTTAATGTTAATAGCATTCTCTATGGACTCATAATCTTCTCTGTTTTCTAACTTCTTTCCCACCCTAATATAACTGTACTTCCTTACTACTAACCAAACAGTGATCTCTTATCTCCTCTTCTTTTTTGGTGGCAAGTGTGTGTTTGAAGGATCAATTTACATTTTTTTCCAGGTTCTCTCCCTCTCCTTTGCTATGTTTATTAAATCTGTATCTGTTATTTTTATGTCTTAATGCCAATGGATTTTCCTTTTAATTACAGTAATCTGATTTCAGTTTATTTAAATGCTGATTTATGTTTATGCTATCCCCTGGTATCAATTTCATTCCAACTAGATCCCAGTGTAACTTAATTACTTGTTGTCTTGTCATTCCAAGCTAATGCTAATTAAAACAGTTTTATTGCTTCAAGGTATTAAAGATTAACCCCTCCACTGGTCTATGGGAAATAAAATAGTCTCATCAAGGTTGGGAAAGAAAAGGCTTACAAAGCCAGACAAAGGAAAACAGTGAAATGACCACAATATATGTTTCATTACAACACATGATGCTCTGTAATTGCCAAAGGTTCTCAGTCATGTAGCATGATTTCACCAAAACACAAAATGCCATAGGTTAGAAGGGACCTTATAGATAATCTCATTCCAACACCCCTGCCATGACAGCCTCTAGATCAGGCTGCCCTGGATCCATCTGGATTCATCGGGAGATGTCTATCAGTATTCATCTCACATTGTACCTACCTTTTTTTTTTCTGTCTTTGGTCCAAGGTTTCAAAAATTGAGGATACAGGCCCATCAGTGTGCAGCCTCTCCTCTTCATGCCCATTCTGTGTGCCTGTCCATCCCACTTCTACCAGTACCTCCATCCTTGCTCACAGTTCTATCTCATCTGCTTTCTTCATCATATATCTCATTTTTTTTTTCTGTTTCCCCAACCTGTACACTTATTACCAATAAAGCAAAGCAATGTTTTAATCCAATAATCTCTCTTCTGCTCTTACATCAGCTTGAGATCTTTGCCCATACCTTGCCCACTCCTGTTATCTTCTGCTCCAGGGACAAGAGGGAGCTGAAGGACTGACCAGCTTAATAATTTCACATGAAGTGCTTTGCAGACAAGGAGAGATCAATCAGAGACCATATGCACCGAGTAATAACAGAATATACTGCTACGAGTCTGCAAGCAAACTAGTGAAGTTAGTGGGACTGTAAAGCACCAGCTGAGTGCAATTATCTCCTGCACAACGCTTGTAAACTTTACCTGTCACTTCAACACTCCCTATAAATCCCTGTGCTACATCACTGCAGCTGCTACACACACCCATAGGCTTCCCAAAATCCTCTCTACCCCACAGCCAGCTTCCCTCCCCACACCCTGCTTCTCCTAAATTCACATTTGCATGAATGATAATGAACTAACTCAGCTATCTTAAGAAATTCCCCAATTCCTTATTCTTTAATACTGAAATAACTCCACTTCAGGCAGATCTATGCACATGTATGCACATGGGTACAGCACTGTACTCAGGTGCTAGGCTTCACAGCGTGGTTTTTCAGTTGGTTGCCAGGCAACTGCAATACTTTTGATACACATGGGCAGAAGACTTACACAATTGTTTTTCACGTGCACCCAAATGAGGAGACAGCAAAGGCTAGGGTTGTGTTTTTTCTTCTTCTGCTGAGTAAGTGACATCTGTGGGAACACAGAAAGCTACAGAGTGTGTCTGTCTGGAGCTAATTGATTTATAAAACTTGCCGACAGACAGATGTGAACAAACACTCCCGACAAACAATATGATTATAAATTAGCTTCTTCTTTTTATAGGAGGTAGGCTAAAAACACACAGTGAGGATAAGTAATGGGTGCAGGAGACAAGTTATTTGTTTTCTGCATCCTGTGAAGCGCAGCAATTGTACTTCTGTTCTTTGGGCTGACTTTCCTTCAGTGTCTTGGAGCAAGGGGAAAGAAGTCGAAGAATGAAGATTTCTACAAAATGAGAAGAATATTGCAGTGTCCCAGGAAAAACAAGCTGCTGGAAAAGATGTAAATGTGACCTCTCTGATCTATCTGACTGAATTTGTGGGGCTTTTTTAGCCAATGGTAGTGGATAGGTTCTACTGTTATTGAGGAATTCCTGTGTTTCCTCACTTAATGAAATTCACTCCTACACAGCTCAAGTAACTCAATTTCAGAATTTCTGTTTTAGAGAAAAGAGTGTGAAATTCATCACATTTCTTTGATAAGTGAATAAGGTTGTGCAATTCCTTAAAGTTGTCTTCTAAGTCAATGTGTGCTACTATTTTGTCAGGAGAAAAAGGAAGAATGTAAAGCGAGCTAAGCCCATGGGATAACTGAAATCCTCTACCTGATTTTGTCAGCGCTGAGATCACTCTCTAAATGACCTAAGTGCTTCCCTCAGTGTCCCAGAACAAGTTCATAGATAAAAAGAAGCTCCTGATTCTCCAGATCTATGTTATTTCTGAAATTCAGCTCTAGATCAGAACTTCACTCCACACTCTCATAAATAAGCAGGAGTCAATCAGAAGTAAAAACAAAATTAAATATAGAATCATAGAGTCGTAGAATGGTTTAGGTTGGAACAAAACTTTAAGATCATCTAGTTCCAACCCCCGTGCTATAGTCAGGGACACCTCCCCCTGGATCAGCTTGCTCACAGCCCCATCTAGTCTGGTCTTGGGCTGGGATTAAATGGGATTCAAACTGGTTGATCAGAAAAAGATAAAAAGATGGCAAAGTGAACATCATAACAGTCCACAGAGAGTTGGAACTCACGTTGTCTGAAGTTAAGAGATTTAAAATAAAAATGAGAAAATCATCCCTCAAGCTCCCAACTTCCCCATCTGTACTGGGTGTTAATGGTCCCTTCAAGAAGTGTGTGGCAGCAGCATTAAGGCACAGTGAATGTATTTTACATGGAGAAAAGGTTCACCGTCCATCATCACCACTCCAGAGGAAGGGGCAAGCCTAACTCATTCCTCTCTAATGCTTCTCTCCTCATTGTGAGGAAATATCAAAGAGGGAGAGAGAGAGAGGAAACAAGTACTAAGTGCACCAGCACAAGCTTAGAAATGGAAAAAATATATATATTTATCATCAGTCCATACGATCTACAGCCATCAAGGCCTGCAGTGAAAGTGGAACTAAGCAGAGGCAATTTCTCATTTAAGACAGATCAAGAAAGAATGAGAGAAAGATGCAGAGCTGTTGGAGCAGGTCCAGAGGAAGTCCCCGAAGATGCTCAGAGAGCTGGAGCATCTCTTCTGTGAGGAAGGGTTGAAGGAGATGGGCTTGTTCAGATTGGAGAAGGCTCTGAGGAGACATGAGTTTTTGAAGGGAGCTTACAAGCAGGTAGGGGACCAACTTTTTACATGGTCTGATACTGACAGAACAAGGGGGAATGGCTTTAAACTAAAAGAGGAGAAATTTAGGTTGGAGGATAAGAAGAAATTATTTATTGAGTAGTGAAGCATGGGAACAGGTTGCCTAAGGAAGCTGTGGATGCCCCATCCCTGAAGGTGCCTGAAGCCAGGCTGTATGGGGCCCTGGGCAGCCTGAGCTGGTGGGGGGACAACCAGCCCACAGCAGTGAGTTGGAACTAGATGGGCTTTAAGGTCCCCTCCAATTCTATGAATCTGTGACTTTATGGCACACAGTTGGTATAAGCAGGCAAACTTCCCCTTCAGGTCCCGAAGCTCATGCAAATGCTCAAACTTAGGTTGAAATCCTGACAGACACCACATGCCACTGGAGCATACCACTGTAGTCCTGGGTAAGTGATGTTAATTATTCTCATCATTTAGAGCAGCAGGAAATAGATCTTTGTGTGGAGCTTGTCTCACACACATCCACAGTGCACGTGCTCACACACCAGCCAAGGCAGGCTTTAGGAGGCAAGGCTGCTGCTCAGTGCTAAGGAGACTAAGTCAATATTATCTTTTAATAACAAAACCAAAAGGAGGCAAGCTGTCCCAAAGAATGAGCCAACAGAAAACATGATTCTCAGGAATATGACAGATCAAGGGGTCTCAGCTGAACAAATTAGCATGTGCAAATATTTGGGCTGATGAGCTTGATGGAAATTTAAATTATAGAGACCGCATGAGCAAGTGAAAACTCAAACTTGAGCTCCATAAAAAAGAAACTCCCTCACAAGCGAGGGACTGCTTCCCCTCCTTGTTTTCTTTCATGCAGGAGAAAATAATTCTCCTTCATGCTGTGAGAAACAACTTTTTTGTCTTCATCCACTTGCTCTCTCTCTCTCTCTCTTCTCTGATGACTGCTCTGGGTCTTATAAGCCACTGTCAAATGTGTATGGGTTGTGGTTTTGTTTTCCCTCGTATTTGCACAGCAGAATTTCAGTGGTGTCACTTTTACAAGGCATGATGCAACTTGGGGCAGGAGCCAGGCAAGACAAAAGCAAGGTGTTCGTGGAGCACTGAAGCATTCCTCCCCTGCTGTGGGACATATGTGTAAGGAGAAGGGAGAAGAAAAGATCTCTTGTTGTCCTGCTGCACCTTAACCTCATCTGGGTTTTTCTGAAGTGCTCCCTGGATAAATACAAAAGGAAGAACTGTGTGTAATATACATGGAAAATGCACAATTCGCTTATTTTTTTTTTCACTTTTTTATTTTTCTTCAGCTTTTATTTTCCATGCTTTTATCTGTTTCACAGGATAAATGCTGGGATCGTTTAAATGGAAGCCACGGAAATGGGATACAGTCAGAGAAATTGACTGCTCAGTCCTGTTCTGCTTTGATTTGTGTATGTTTAGTTCTTCATCCCAGGGAGGAAGAAGATGAAATCATAAAGTTCTTAGGTGAATACTGTGACTTTCTGTTTTATTTTTCTTGTCTACTGCCATCAAAGAGAGGAAGGGAAAAAGTAACACGCAATTCCTGTGTGTCTGCACACTTTCTGAGCTGAGAAAATCCCACCAGCCTGCTAAACACGAACCAGAAAAAAGCTCTTGGTTTTGTATTTATTATGCTTATCTCAATTACGAGTCACAGTCCTAACCCTTACTCCAGCTGCCATTTTGTGCTGCTCACTGTGCTAGACGGTTGAAAAGCTTCTGAGCATATGGTAGCAATTGGCTGCTCCCCCATTCTCAACATTTCACCCATCTCTCATTGACTTTCAATGGCATCTGGACACAACTCATCACCGTAGGCAGCTTTCAAAACCCCAGCTACTGTCCCCCAGATTATACAGGCTGCTTTACAATCTGAACACACCAAACAACAGGTGTCCTGCCCCCAGGCACTTGCAGCTAATGTTAGATGCATATCCTTAGGAGTGAAAAAGATAAGGCAGGCAAGGCAGAGTGCTTATAAAATGACAGAATCACAGAATCATGAGGGTTGAAAAAGTCCACTAAGATCACGCAGTCCAACCCCAACCCACTCCCACCATGCCTACTAACAATGGCCTTACTAAACAACAGGGAGACCACTACAGAGGTCGGAATAACCAGGGCTGTATAAAAGCTTCTAAAAAGGTGTATGCTGCTGCCGAATTTCTTCACTTTCGTCTCCTGAGCTTCTCAGAGAACTGTACTCAATCTTGTGTTTTATGAAGACAAGCCCAATGAAGCTTTGGTCTGCAGCACTTCTGGCTCTCTCCTGCAATGACGTTCAGGATGTCTTTAAAGATTAAAAAGGAACTTTAACTTATTTTGCCTGTGATTTTTTAATTCAAACCACAGAAGAGCTGAGAGTTGTTATACCTTTCCCATTTTCTCCCTTCAAATATTACTCATCATCTAATTTTTTGTTTCTATCTTATAAAAAAAAGATCTGGAGAATAAGGTAGAAAAAAAAGAAAAAAAGAACAAACAAAAAAACCACAGATCTGCTTGCATGTTACAACATACCTACACTGAAAAAAAGTATATATACATACTAAAATTTCACTTCAATTTCCTGTAATAGGACTTACCATGAAAATGGGAAAGAGCAAAGAGGATGCACTGATGCACACAGTTTGTACCATAGAGTTGTATCCTGCTGTGAAAGACTGCTCAATTCAAACTTACAGTTTTAATGCACTTTTATGGATATTTTAAACAATTTTATTAACTTATCATATATAAAAACAATGAAAGTTCCCATTAAAATTTCCATAGAAATTATTTAAGTGTTCTTTTCCTGCAATATAGGAAAGCTTCACTTCTTGATTCTAAAAATCTGAAAAATAAGTTGATTACAAAGTACAAAAAAGTGTTTGTCTTCATTTATTTATTACATCTTTCCTTTTCCTATTTCAGTCAAAACCAAGGAAAGTAAACATAAAAACTGGCATTTTTCAAGTCAGTTTTTAATAACCATCATGGTTATATTGAAATAAATTTGGGAAAATAGTTGCTTATGGCATAATTTTATTTGGCTGTGCTCCTTCAAAAGCAGCTGGAATAATGGCCCCTCTGCATTCATGTTCAGAAAATAGTCCTTTGCAAACCTGGTAGAATATTTTTTTTCCTTCATTAAATAGGCTGAAAGCCATCTCATCAGCTTATGAGAACCTCTGTGGAGCTCCTGAGTTTAAAGGAGAATTTATTTTTGATGTAAATATTGTGCTCTTTAGGTGCACAATTCCTGGACCGAGGAGATCAGTGATAGCACTCTGGAAGCAGAAAGATGGATCTCCTATTCGAAATACAAGAAAAGGTTTCCCATTTTCAAGTGTTAAATAAGGCAATTACCACATCCAAAGTTGTATATTCCACCAATAAGAGTTGCTTATATAGAGAAAAGTGGGGAAAAAAATCACCCTAATTAAACCTGCAGCCTGAGGATAAGAGTAGTGTTAAGCGACCACCATGTGATCCCAAGGTCTTCAGAACCAGGAACCCAAATCACAAGGAAGTCTATTAAACTCTTAAAAGTCTACTTAATATTAAATGTGGTCCCTTAAATGAGACACAAGTTAAATATTCTTAAGGGGTATCTTCTGTCCTCTACTATAAAAGTGCAAATAGATGTCTGACCTTGCAGTTTTGTACTTACATTAAACAAAATATTTCAGTCATGATTCAAGCAGATACAAGCAGTTATACTGCTTTCAAATAACATCCCTCCACGTTACGGCATCTTTAAGGCCCTAAAGATTTCAGGGGGATTTCAGCACACATTTAAATTTAATCATGTACTTATGCATCCTTTCTGAAATAGGCCCAACAGCCCAATTGAATCTTTCAGAAAGTCTTCAATCCTTATAGACCCCAGGGTGTGTTTTCCCATTTTACTCTTTCCCTGAGCTTTAGGTAGCAGGGTGTGAATACTACTACTGACTTAGAGCAGGAAGAAAGATCACTCACTTTGGAAATCCCATAGGTTTGTGATCTTCAGCTGCATTGGGAGCTGGGGCTTTCAGCCCTTCATGGACATCCCCACTTGTATGGACATCAAATTTCTGCAGCAATGCTTTCACCTTTTCCTTTACATTGGGTTTATAAAAAGACAAGGATTCCCACATCAAATGCCAGTGTTGCTACTCCCTTACCTCTTCCTCTAGCAATGCATTATTTTTTTCTCACAAATTTTAAGCTGAAATTCCATTTAATTAAATGCACAAGTGAACTGCTGGACCGTAATGAGAGCTGAGCACGGAAATATCTTTCCATGCTTCTACAGGTCAGTTTACCTGGAGGCGATGTCTTTCAATGCTGAAGGCAATTCATCAAAGGAAAAAGTAATAGGGAAGTCAGGCTCTTCCCTCCACTTGCTGCCAGACTTATAAGGAGTGAAACAAGTGAGAGGAGCTTGAAGTAAGAGATGGAGACACACAGCTCCTTGCTTGCAGTTCCCAGCGCACCTTCTCAGCTGAGCATTTTGGTGCTCATCATAAAGATGAACTCTTTGACACTCTAAACACACTGCTGAAAGGCAAAGCCTTTCCTTACTGCCTATGCGTGCGCCATTCACTCACTAAAAATCCTACAAAACCCCATCTGTGCACAAAAGAACCAATACCTGCACATTGGTTCATCCGTACCATGTCACCTCCTGTCCCTCGGTGGAATGCAGCACATTCATGGACAATAGTACTGGCTAGAGTTTTAATTAGTAAGTTTCTTGCTGCAAAGGCCACCAACCAACCATCCAGATCCCAAAGCTGTAATTAATATTACCCTAGTTTCTCTGGGTACTCCCTTTGTGGCTTAAAAGAGAGAACCCCTGCTCCTTAAGGCAAGATTCCTTGCTTGCTTAACATCCCTTGCTCACCAGTACAGGGACTCAATGTTGGAAGTAAAATTAATAATGGAAGCATGAATGGTAACTCTGCTCAGCCATATAGGAGTATTTTACAATAAAAGGTGTAGGAATCAACAAATCAAGAAAGAACGTACTTATGCCTTTGTATCAGGGAAAAACAAAAAAGATTAAGGGTTAAAATGAAGCTTAAGAGGGGGAGAGGTTACAAAATACAGGTTGTAAGGCTAAAAGGAGTGATTTTTTTATTATTATCTTAAATTTTGTTACCCTGGAAATCACTACTTGAAAATTTCACAGACAACACCAGCCACTTGAATAATGAATAAAGTAGACTGGTTTAAATGCAGGGACACTGCCCTCTGCTCAGCTTTCTTTTAATCTTTTGTGGCCCTACAAGGGGCCTTAGAAGAGGAGGCCTAGTGACATGCTAATACAAGTCCTCCAACAGCTCCGCTTAAACAGGCAGCAAGAGCCCAAGCCACTATGCAGATTTTCATGCAGGAACATCAATTTCCCTTTTTGATGGATAAACACTTCTTGTTTTTACATCTGGTGAATTAACCATAGGAAAACTTAAATGAAACAGTAACCACAAACAATTTAAATGACTAAATCCACATTGCTAATAATTTCCTAATTGCTAACCTGAAAGTCCATAGCAGTCCTGATTGCTGACTGTCACTCAAGCTGTTTTATAAATGTATGTTGTTTTTGAAACTGTAAAGATGCTGAATTAGTAAACGGATGGGGCAGATTGGTTTTCTGAGTCAGGGGCCCTACTCTATGAATGAAAAGGCTTCCCATCTGTGTAGCTCCTGGGACTTCAAAACATTTAAACAAAAATTAATTCACTGTCATTTAGCCCAGGAAGTAATCTGATATTTGTGGTGCACTGAAGTTAAAACCAAAGCATTAATATAAGCCTTGTCTCTTTGCACCAGGTCTACAATAGCATGAGGGAGAGCCCACTACATCTCTGACCAAGACAGAGCCCAGAAAGGCTGATTTCAATGGAAAATGATATACTCTTTATTTATTTACTTATTTATTTTTCCCTAAGGTTGTCTTGCTATTAATTAGCAGTGTGCCTAGAAAGGTGCAGACTCCATCTGGAGTCGTGGTCTTCCCCCTCCCTCTGTTGAGATTTTACTCTGCTGTCTTGCTGAGCATTGCCAGCTTAGGGTGGCCAAAGGGTCACCTTCATTGCAGAACCTGAATTATGTCTGAGACCATGATTTGACCAAGAAGAGGTGTGGTAACAGAAGCACATACAAAATGAAGAAGAAATCACAGAATCAGAAAATGGCTTAGGTTGGAAGGAACATTCAGGCCCATTCAATTCCAAACCCCCTGCCATGTGCTGATTGCCACCTACCAGGTCAGGCTGCCCAGGATCCCTACCAACCTGGAATTGTGCACCTCCTGGAGTGGGGCATCTCTTTGGGCAGATTACATCAGTGCCTTGCCACCCTTTGAGTAAATATCTATTTTTCTAACCTCAATTTATCATCTTTTAGTTTAAAACCATTCCTCCTTGTCCTGTCACTATCAGACCATGTAAAACAGTCACTCCCCCTCCTGCTTGTAAGCTCCCTTCAAGTACAGGAAGGCCACAATGAGGTCTCCCCAGAGCCTTCTCCAAGCTAAACAAGCCCATCTCCCATAACCTTCCCTCACAGGACAGGTACTCCTGAGTGCTCTGAGCACCTTCGTGGCCCTCCTCTGGACCTCTGGACAATTTAACCATCCATTTTTAAAGACTATCTCGCTGTCCAAGTGTGCTTTTGTTCAGCTTCATATGGATGGGAAAATAGATTTCCATATGTACATGACCGACCCAAAGATCATCAGGTGATTCATATGGGGTTAAAAGTCTCCTCAGGAGAAGCCAACAGCTGATGGATGTATTAGGTTAACTCAACTCCATTCCCCTCCTGACTATGCAAAGGGAGCTACATCAGCGTGCCCAAGCTGGGAATCAATTACCTACCGTTCCCATGCTGTTAAATATTCAGATCCTCCTAGAGCATCTCCTACTGTTTGGCTGCAGTTCTCATGCAGGTTAGCAAGGAAATCAGATGCAAATCACATAGGTGATTCCTCAGCAGGGTGGAGGGGGGCGAACAGAACTGTAGCTGCCAAGGAGGAGGCAGGCTGCCTTTGTGTTTTTGGAGTCACATGGCACTCAGCCACACGTTCCCATTGACTTTCAAATGGAAAATATGTAGATGCAAGTCAGAGTTATGGAAATGTAGCCTTTCACTGTATCATTAGTTTTTTGTTTCCACATGACAGAAACTCATGATTTATTTTGAATATTTAAACTGTGTCAGTGCAGCTTTTTTGGGGGTTGTTTTGGCGACTGTGAAATAAGCAATCCTTACAGAATTGGCTGTGTAGCATTGAGAAGCTACACTGAAGCAGCTGATGAACATTGTAGAGGTGTTGATTTTGCATTTGATCTAATCTAACTGCAACATATGTAGTGCCCTTACAATTAGAGAGCAGGAATATGGATGCGGTCACCTGGGTTGTGCTCCTCCCTGGTAGGAAAATCAATTAGTCTATGTGTTACTTCTGTAAAGTGGAAATAATATTTTCATCACATGGAAGTTTTAAGTCTTTACAAAGCTTTGATTGATGGATGCCCTGGTATTTTTGTACTCAGTTCAACATACTATCTAGGCCATATACAGATATCAGCAAGCTCAAGACTATTATAGTTCCCTTGATCACACCATCCCACTAAACATCTTTTATTGGTATCTTGGCTGCCACTTATGTCTGTGGTTTAAGGCTGGGCTACGTGGGACACAGTCAGCAGGATTTTCTGTCCTCTCTTTAACTCCGAAGAAAACCAGAAATTAATTCATCCTAAAGCAAAGCAGTAACCAGTTTCAAGTGGAGCTTTAGAGATGCAAAGAGACGGAAGCTGCTGCAATATGTACAGATAATCTCAGTTTTTATGCAATCCTGAACGTTCAGATTTTAGCAAAAACCTCACCTGATAGTTTGATTTATCTTGCTCGAGACTGCAAAGCAGTTGAGCTGTTTAGCAGTTCAGCTGTGATTATGGCTGAAAAGCACGTGCTGGCGTGTCATGCTGAATCATGTCCCTATTAAAAGAACTTTGGGGGCCAGGAGATGATTGTGGTGAGATGAGAGGGGTCGTTTCTCTTACCTAGGCTCTTCTCAGAGAGAAATTG
Organism: Odontophorus gujanensis; assembly: GCA_013399175.1. Classification (NCBI taxonomy): domain Eukaryota; kingdom Metazoa; phylum Chordata; class Aves; order Galliformes; family Odontophoridae; genus Odontophorus; species Odontophorus gujanensis. Next base: position 213,240 of record VXAB01008334.1, on the reverse strand, counting down.
ACATTTGCATATTTTACCAGTTGAATTAGGCTTTGAATAGTTAAAAGGAAAGCATAAAGTTGTCTGCCCATAAATTGTCTCCTCACAAGAACCTATCTGCATGCTATTTTACTATTCAAGACACTTACTGGAGTCTCTGCCTTGCACAGAACTAGGGAGAGATCATTGGTCTCATCTTAAGCAGCATAAATCATGACCAGTTTCACTGAAAACAGTGACATTTCAGTAGCATAAAACTGATGTGGAAATAGAAGGGGGCCCTTGATTTTCACACCTCTGTGTTTAATAGGTACACACAGTCCATCAGCACACAGTTCCTCTCTACCACAGAATGGATCTCAATAGGAGTCTGATGAAGAGTATTTACTCAGAATGGGGCTAAACTACCTTTTCTCCATGGATCTGGGCTGATTATTAATAAATGTACTACATAACACCCCCTTCCCAAAATGTTATGTTGAGACCATAGGATAATCATCAGTTTCCCTGCTTGAGAATGGATAAGCATACTCACTCATTCTTCTACAGATGAGTAGAAAATCCTGCCCATGTTTACAGATCTTGGGCTGGGACTGATGTACCTGAGAGAACTTGGTTGTGTAAATGCTTTAGAACAACAGCTGAGTGAGGCAGTTTGCAAAGGAAGCAAACTAAAATAATTCTGAACTATTATTTAACCTGTACCATCAAAATGCTTTGGACAGACTATAAAAAGAGAGTGAGATTATAGAAGAGGAATCAAATTAATACACATGGAATGTAATGAAGAGCCCTCTCCCTCTTTGAAGCCTTTACAAAAGCAGAAGTTTGTGATGATACTGAGCAGCTTCTGGAAGAGAGTTTGTGTTTCATAGCTACACAGGTTCCCTGACAATTTAGTGCAGCATTCCTAGCTGTAGTAATCAAGACTCTTTCCCTGATAAGACATAATGGAAGCAAAAAGAATTTCTATCGGGGCTGTGAGAAACAAGTACCACGTTCAGATGCTTCAAATTCAGATCTCTCTTACCCTTCCATAGCAACAAGGAAGGATAGGATATATGTATGCAGGAGGCTGAACAGGTGGAAGGAAAGAGGAAGAAATAAATGCACAGCCTCTGTTCCCATATGTGTCTAAGCCTCAAGGTGTTTATCACCCTTACTATAGCTAAAAGGCTTTTAAAAACTTTTTTCCAGAACATGTCTTCACCAAGTTTTTTCACTTCTCTCCATTTTTTTTTTTTTTTTGTATCTCTGCCAAGCTCCTCTCTAAAGAATACAACAAACAAGCTTCCCACAGGTATTTCTTTTGAGGGGGAAAAGCAAAATGCAAGCATGTATTGGCATCAGTTCTGGTCACTGAGAACCAAAGGTGCTGAAACAGCAGCAAGAAAGAAAGGGAAGAACTAGTTTTCAGCCCAGGAAATCCCAGAAATTTAATCAGAGTGTGCAGACATAACCTGACTCCACCTCTATATATACATTTTGTTACACCAAACTGGAGGGGAAGATGAAACCAGTGTTTACAACCAGATCTTGCAGGTGCAGTCTGAAGCATTCATCCCTCTGATCACCATTTGTTTTTCATCCTTTCTTTCATTCTTTATCCTCCCTTTCCCTGGTGATGACAAATGGGGACACAAGGAAATAAGGAAGAACAGAGGTAAGTGTTCTCCTCCAACAGTCACTTGAATTTTGAGCAGAATACTGAAAGAACGATAAAAAAGGACAGCTTCTTTTTTTTTTTAAAAAAAAAAAAAAAAAACAGAAGCAAAACCTCACTCCTTGTTAGCTTCACAAATCAACAAGTGTCCTACTTTGAAAAAGAAGAAGGAACAAAAACATACGTTCACCTCTCCAGGTCCGTAATTAACCTCTTCTAATTTCCCTGTCTACATTTCCCATTAGTGGTCTCTCTTCCCAGTTCTGACTCTTGTGAGATAAAATGGTGGAAGACATGACAAAATGGTGGAAGGATAAACTACCATTAATAGGGAATCTTTGCAAGAAAATAATTCTCAAAGCATATGCAAAGGTACTCGTTAAATCATTTACTTGGCAGCAGTAAATGATAGGCTAAATCAAACCAATATTCAGAGATTTTCATCTGTAGATCTCAAGTTTTGGCAAGCTGCTTTGTCGTTGTTTTCCAAATGGGAAAGGAAAGGGACAGGGAATTTGAGAACATATGGTAACAGAATAATAAACTGGTGAAAAGAATCCTCCCTGGCCGTGTCCTTCAGTGAACCCAAAAAGCAATAATTTATGCAATTTGATAATGATAGAAATTAAACATGATTTTAGAGAGATATAAGGCATGACTTTAGAGAGCCAGAGTATAGACACTAAAACTGACCTCAGCCTCCCACAGTCTGACCTGAGTTGCTATACAACAAAAAAGTTCACTTTAAAAACAAACAAAACAACAACAATAAACCAACAAATCAAATCAAAACTCAGCACTGAGTTTTCCCATTATGCTGCATGCTATGTTCCCACTGAATCCTACTGAGTTAAGCTTATGGGGATTAAACAAGTCATGGAAAAGTAGGGTCAAAATCCAGTTTTACCACCAACATTTATCTATCTGCAGAGGTTTCTTAAACTAAAATGAAGCAAGTCTAAAAATGTATCTATTGAGATGATTAATTAAATACAAGAACCTTCTTGTTTATGAATACAATCTTCTAACTCTAAGGCCATTATCAGAATCATGTTCATTTAAACTTTGGAAATCTATTATGTATTTAATTTAGCTAAGCACAGGATAATGAGCACTATCCTGGTAAGTATTTGGTTACGTACTGATCTATATACTGAGAAGGGATGCATGGAAGAAGATCTGTTGCTGAACAAGTTACTTTCTTCTATTGCATTGGATGCCAGCACCCCTGAAGTTCAGAAAAATTAAAAAATTGAAAAAGTAATTAAACCATGCTAGGCCTAATTACTTTCCTGCCTGCTTATGCAGTGTTTTGGGGGAGAGAAATCATAGTACTTTAAACCCATGTGTCTGCTTAAGAACTGCAATCCCCAAGCCTTCTGCTGAGTAGAATTCCCTGTTCTCAACTGGACGGGCTCCTGCTTTCATCAAGAAATCTGACATTTTCAGCAGCCAGCTCCACATGGAACTTTTTCCAAAGATACCATCAAGATGCAGGGATTTGAAAAGGAAAATATGAATGACTATTTGCTTTCCCAGCATATTGAGAATATTGTGAATTGGATGCAGGTCACTGAAGGATGTTGAGAATATTTAAGCTTACAGAGTAAATATTAAGAAATAAACGAGATTGTTGTAAGGCGGGGAATGGTTCATGCTTTAGCAGGCTCTGTAACTTCTCTGAAGATAGCTCTTTTAGAGGAACAGGGATGGCTTAAAGGTTGTTATAGAAAGGTCCTGGAAATAAACAAAAGAAGGAAAATATCTGACAAACAGTGGAAGAAAACAAAATTCAAGAAGAAGAAAAACGGCAAGAAGAGAAATCAGAGAAAATAGATGTAAAATTTGATGAGGGCAAAGTACAGTAAACATGGAAGACAGGATAAATACCTACTAGGTTGTGATTTTTTTATTTTTTATTTTAAATAAGAGAGAAGGAGAGCAAAGAGATTTGAAACCACTTAAAAAGAGTCAAGATCGTAGATTTTTTTTTTTCTCTTCTTACTCGACAGTCATCTGGCCACATCTGGAATATTGCATCCAGCTGAGCCCCCAACAAAAGAAGGATGTTGACAAACTTCAGGGAGTCCAGAAGAGGCCACCAAAGTGGTAAGGGCATTGGAGCATGTGGTGTATGAGGAAAGGCTGAGAGAGCTGGGTTTGTTCAGCCTGGATACTCAGCAGGGACCCCATAGCAGCCTTCCAGCTCTTGTGAACAAGTTATTAAGAAGATGGAGCCAAGCTGAGGTACATGTCAGGAGAAGGAGAGTCACTGTTCCTAAACTAAAACAGATCTTTCTGCATATAAGGGGAAAAAAATCCAGGGTGAGATAGCCAAGGCCAGAGAAACTGCAGGACCACCAGCTTTGAGGCTTTCAAGTCCCAACAGGAAAAACCTCTGATCAGCCTGGTCTGAATACAGAGCTGATCCAGCTGAGAGCAGGAGACTGGGACAGAGACCTCCCAAGGTCCCTCCCAAACTGTATAACCCTCTGATTCTGACTGAGCAGAGACAGATGGAGTAACCTGGGAGACAGAATGACTAAATGGCAGAAAGAAAAACAGTAGTTACTGAAGTACAGGACAATCTGAGCACAAAATGTTTCAGCAGTTAAGGTAGGTTTTCCTTTTTGAAAAAGAAACTAGAAGATTTAAAAGATGGAGGAAGATTTCAGTTAAGTCAAAATAATAATTTAGGAATTAAGAGGGGTAAAACTCTAGAGTAATGTGTTCGGTGAGAAGAGCACATAATCATGCTTTCTCTTTCTTTGAATAGTTACGGAGGGACACATTGTCCAGAATGTAATTCATTGCCTTCTTGTGCCACCCTTTCTAATCTACACAAATAATTTGGTCTTGCTTGTTTTAGAAACAAGTTAGTACACTTCATACACTGACTTCGATGGGTCTAGTTTATGCTGATAAAACTTCTTTTGTTGCCCTTCTTATGGTCAAGAATTGCATATGTGTCAAACATTTGCTTGACAACACAGAACAGTTATTGACTGTTTTGTACAGGGGACACATTCTAACTCCTTTATCCATGTTCACACTTGACTCCTCCTCAAGTTTCTCTTCTCTGTGGGGAACGTTTGAAGAGCAAGGTTTTGGATAAGCAAAATCTTGGTCTTTATAGTGAAGGGAGTTTTAGTCTGACTCTCCACTGAGGACAGGATTTTAGCCAATAGAAGTATGAGTGGCCTTTGGGCAGAAAGTATAGTTCACATCTATCACCAAGTGGTAGCAACAGCTATACAAAATAAAACTGTGATACTTTGTTTTGCATTGCCTACTGTGGATGCTCAGTGCATTAGTAGTGTCCTGGAGTTTCATTCCTTAGAGTGGAAACTTGATCATTAAATTTGATGCCAAGACTCTTTTACAAAACCTTACATTATAGTTCATTTGCTTCAAGTGCAATCAAGAACAAAACATGGTACTTCCCACTCTTTACTGCCACCTCCTCAGACCACACTACGCATCCTGCTTCATCTTAGCCCTTCATTCATTTGCCACTGATTTGTATGCATGTAGTAGAAATATTATGTTCATACAGACAGCTTGTGAACCTTTCAGGGAACACATTAACAGGCCTGAATAAAACATGCATAAATTTGAATGCCGGAGGTCTCTACAGATGATTCAGTCTCACCAAGATCCACAGTGTTCTGACTGATTCTGAGGCATATTCTTGGGTGAAGAATCACAGTATCAGACTTGTCAATTTAATATGCAATGACAAACTGCAATTCTAATGATAAAGAAATTATCACCTCCTCCAGTTCTTCTGAATTCTTTGTAATCTTACAGGAGCTCAAACATTTTTCCTGAGAAAATAAAGGCAAATCTCATACATGCTAGCACCTCACAATCATTGACAAGTTCCCACAATGAATGTATGGGACATAGCAAGGGGCATCCTCTATGGAATAACTATGGAGGAGTACCCACATCCCCACTAACAAAATGCTTGCGAATTTTTGTTTAATTTGCCTTGCAGAATGATGAAATGGTGATATTAAACTAAGTGGCACTTTTTCCAACAAAATATAAGAACCTGGTCCCAAGATAGGATGGCAGTAGTTGTGCCTGTATGCTTGCGGACAGTCAGACTGACAAAAGACTGTATAATATCAGGCAGTAAATTATCACAGAACCACAGAATTGGAGGGGTTGGAAGGGACCTCTAGAGATGATCAAGTCCAACCCCCCCTGCCAAAGCAGCTCCCAGCCCAGGTTGCACAGGTAGGTGTCCAGGAGGGGTTTGAAAGTCTCCAGAGAAGGAGACTCCATCACCTCTCTGTGCAGCCTGTGCCAGTGCTCCATCACTGCACTGTGAAGAAGTTGTTATGCACATATGTGTAGAACTTCCTATGCTTCAGTTTGTGGCCATTTCCCCTCATCCTATCACCACACACTGCTGAGAAGAGTCCAGCCCCATCCCTTTGCCTCTCACTCCTTGGATATTTATTTATAGACATGGATCAGATCCCCTCTGAGTCTTCTTTTCTCAAGGCTGAACAGACATGGGGTGGTCAGCCTTTCGTCATAAGAGAGGTGCTCCAGGCCCATTATCATATTTAATTAAGCATATACCATATCTAATTAAGCATTATGCAAAGCTTAATTAGCTATTGTATATCTAAGACATGAGATTCTCTAAGAAGAACTTCCCAGTCTCAGACAGTGACCCACCACATTTTTTATGACTTAATTCCAGGAGATAGGACCTAGAGGTCAATTCCTGCGTTTTTGGAGACTATTTTGTGCAATTTTTGCTAGGGATACAAGTAACATGTTGTCATGGTTTTATGACTTTGGTTATCAGTATTCCACACCATAGCATCATGTAGTGCAGTGGAAGTTGAAGAGTTAATGCTCCAGCTCCATGGATCATCAATAGTTGTGGGTATATCTGTCTCAGAAGAGAAGAAGAACTACGTAGCCCAAAGGACTTCGCGTTGCTTTGCATTTTTCTGTTTTCCACTCAGAAGAAAAGATAAAAACTGTTTACATGTCGTGAGACACAGGCTCTTCCCTTTTGGACTGACCCAGCAGTGAGTGCTCCCTGACCATCTCGCCTTCGGTGTTTATTGTAAGGCCTTCAGTTTTCAGACACTCTCTCACATTTTATTTATTAGCTTCAGGTTTTTTGTTTTGTTTTGTTTTTGAGAAGGAAAGCTAATTTACTAAATAAGATATCAGAATGCAAAATAACACAATATAATACAATATGATTGGAACTGAAGCTAATAAATGGGGTATGTAATTCTTCTCTTCTGAGACAGGAATACCCAGTATACCCAGGGAGTTGGACTAGATTCATAGATTCATAGATGCATTAGGTTGGAAAGGACCTACAAGATCATCTAGTCCAACCATATAACCTTTATAGATAACCTTTAATGATTCCTTCCAACTTAAATGATTCTATCATTCCACAATCTCATTCTTTGGAAGGGAATTTAAAGCTTTCAAAGCCATTAAGAAACCTTTTTGTGAGCTTGCTTACACTTACACCCACCTTATAGTAGCTGGTTATTATGAAGTTTTTTTTATTCTAGAGGGTCCAAATTTTATCCAAATATGGATTATGCTGACAGTTTGCCAGAAACCATACAGGGACAGAAAAAGAAGTTTAGAGTATTCTTTCATCTGAAAGATATATTGGAATGAATTCCTTGAGACAGTGGATTTCAGTACTCTATCCGACAGACACCTTTGTCTTTAGCTTGTGAAGCTGAACAAAGTTGAAGTATTGCCCTCTGGGTTGCATGATTTGCTCAAACACCACCAAATGCCCAAAGCCCAGAATGATGGCCTGGACAGTGCATGTAGCCACAACTGCTATTCTAATCCACAAATTACATCAGGAGATACATGTTAAAATAGAGGGCTGCTCTGAAAGTAATGCCTTCTGTTTTATTATGCTGTCTCACAAAGTTAGAGGTGGATGTTGGTGGGATGGCTGTAGAGACTGAACCTTACCACCAGTATTCCATCTCATTTAGTTGCCATATGAGAGATGAGAGATGTCAGCAGAGGGCCAGTCTGACAAAATGGCATCTGACATTGAAGTGTGGGTGAAGTGTGCATCACTGAATTCTTCTTTACGGAAAAAAGTTGCACCCACTGACATTCATTGACATTTGCTGAATGTTTATGGAGACAGTGGAAGTTAGCAAAATGAAAGTTGGACTGTGTGGGGCAACGTTTTTCTAGCAACAATGCTGTCATAGCAGCTGTGAAACTGTGGGTCCCATCTTGTGGTGCAGACTTTTATGAGTGTAGCATGCAGGCTCTTCGTCATCATTCAAAATAAATAAATAGATAAATCAATAATGGTGATGACTGTGTTGAAAAATGGTCTTTTGTAGCTGAGATTTTGCGCAATCAAATAATATTATTGTGCTCTTTGTGTCTGTTTGAGATTCTAGGGAAATAATTAGAAGGCACTACTTTCAAATCGACCTATGTAGAATCAAAGCCAGCCACATTTAAATTTTCTGAAAATCTCCAAAGAAAAATATTCAAAGAAAAGAATGCAGAGAATTAGAGTTGAACCACCTACTTTACTTGACGTGATATTCCAATGGATCAAGAGGAATTATATGAGAAAAATGCATAGAAGACATACTGTAGCTTGCTGTTCATTATCAAATTAGCACCTTTTGTATCAAGTTTCAACCTCCTTTCAGGCTTCTCCTTATAATACATGTGATTAGAAGTGAATTAATAATAGGAATAAAGTGTCAGAGAGTCCATTTTTAGTGACTACTTTAAAACAAAAGTGAAAAGAAGGTGCATTTAGAGTATCATTAACAAATACTTCATTGAGTGGAGGGAAGTATTCTATAGATTCAAAGCTCCATGCCACGAAAACACAGAACAAGCGTACATTTTCCAGACCTCTGCCTTCAATTGCATCTAAAAGTCATTGTTCCTTGAACAAAAGAAGCCACGGGCTGAGTGTTTTATGTTTCACTGTGTCTTCATCAACTTTCATCACTCAATATGCAAGAGGCACAGAAGTCAGTGGTGCCAAAGATCTGCTAGTTTCTTACTGGTCTAGTTGATAAGGTATTCTTTTTCCCAACTAAATTTATCCTCTCATGAATATTCCCTTGCCTCACAACATGCCATGTTCATGCGGTGCTTTTTCTCTGATGCCTTTAAACTGTTTAAAAGAATAGTTTATTTTGCATCACCACACTAAATGGAAGATGCTCTGCAGAAGGCACAGACTTTGATTAGTGGGTTGCTCAAAGTCTGAGGTCAATAGTTGAGCCAGGAGTGTAATTCTTTTTCAAAGAGTGGAGGGCATCACTTTGTGACTTTTAACCTTGTTCTCTGTCCCTCAGACATGCAAGACAAGTGCAGGGTGCAACAACTACTAAGATCACTCTCAGTCCCAGGAAGAGGACGAGTTGTTCTGTTGCTTTACCAAAATTAATCCATCAGACAAAAACGATCTAGAGGATAGCAGATAGAGGGAATACAGAACTTATCATCCCTGTGCTACTGTTTGAAAAGTATCAGGGACCACAGGGAATGGTGTTTCTTGCTATAGATGAGTAAGCTGAATGCACCAGACAGAATGAAGTTATGAATGAAGAAACGTAAGCATAGTAGGTGTGATTTGATTTCCACTGTGGCTTCAATTGAATGAATATATTTATTTTCCTTTTCTTCTCAAACTCTTTCCTGATCCATCATTTTTTAGCATACAAAAATAGAGGAGAAAGAGAAATAAGTTTATGGTGTCCTCCTCACACAGAGCTCGGAAAAAAAAGGTCTGAAAAAATAAATATATGATTGCAAGCAGGATGAAGTAGATATCCAGCTTCAGTAGATTTGTAGCTTAGTAGGTCCCTGATTTATGCAGTGACAAAGGGAAGAAACATTAGGATTTGCAAGAAACATCAAGTGCACACAAACCAATCACAGTTAAAACCCATCTGTCCTTTGCAGACTCACAGATGATATGTTTTTCTTTCAAGTAGGCTGGTAACACTGCTCAGCATTGCCCTGTTGCCCCAGACCCTCCTCCTTAACTTTCAGCATTATTCCCAAAGGGAAATCTGTGAAGAGAGCTAATGACTAACAAGAGACAGAGATTTTAGCTATTCTGTGGACAGCATGCACAAATAAGGATTCCTTTGTTTCAAAGAAATAAGACAGTGTATCTGTTAATGAGTAAGTTTTTTTTTCCCTCATTTTTTCTTTTTGTGCTTTGAGTGCCCCTGTTTTCTTTCTGGTTAGAAACCACTAGCACTGCTAGGGTATCACTGTGCAACATAAAAATGCCTGGCTTTCTGCAGAGGTTGGAAAAAAAAAAAAAGGAAGAAGAAAAAAAAGGTGCCTGAACAGGCAAACTGGGCCTTCCAAGCATCTAATTAAGACTAAGTTTGCATACTGATTTCAAGGTTGACTACCTTTGCCCATTCACTCAATATGGACCATATGTAAGTAACAGCAGGATATTAATCACAATGAAAGAGCACATTGTCACCCTCCTTCGACTTGCTGAACTTGTTCTTTTTCCTAAATGTTTTATATACAAGAGAAACTATTAAAACAGAAACAAATAACTTTCAATTGCTCTCTTGCAGTGAAGATGCAACATACATTTACTCTATCTTTACGGAAAATAAAGGAAGTGCAAAGGATTAGATAGTTTTCTGTTCACATATCTCCCAGCCTAGCAATACTCCACACTTTTTCAGATAATCATCTCTTCACTCCGTGATCCCCAGAAACAAATGGAAGGTGCTTTTTATTTGGTCCTTCTCATTCTCCAGAGCTCTTATTCCTTGAACAAACATTCCCCTTCCCCATTCATTCAGTTATTACATTTTAAAGAGCTGTCAACTCACAGAAGAACTTTGAGAAATGTTCTGGTTTGAAAAAGTCTTCCTATGCCCATTGCTGTGGACTTACATAGAAAAGAAAATCTTTCTTCCTTTGTTCTTCTTTTCTAGGCTTATTCTTTAATTACACATACAGGTAACTTGATTGATCATTTCAGACTATAGGATGTCAGACTAGAGAGAACAGCTTAAAGCAGAATTTTTCTGCGTGATACTTTTCATTTCCAGAAGACTTAAGGCTTCTCTATTGAATTTACCATTATAAACAGTAGTCTTCATATGTGCAAATAGAAAAAGAAAGCACACATGAATAGGACACACAATAAATGTGCAAATACAAACCAAATGATTCTTACCATAAGCATGGCATTTATCTAACTCAAATTAAAGTCTGTCTTGAAAGAACAATATCTAAAAACAAGAGAAAAATGAATTTCAATTTGAAAAGGAATAGATGTAAAAATACAAAGAAACAAAGATACTTCACTGAAACCTGTTCTCACATTACTGTGAATGCTAAATATTTTCTCAATCTTTCTGCAGTCTTCCCCACATACAGCTATGAAGGAGAAACACTTCTTTTCACTTGTTCATTCCACTTCCTAATCTTTTTCCCCAAAGCTGTGAGAGACAAGAACTACTTCTGCTTTCCACATGCACACCTTGTGAGCATGGTGCTGGGTTCATAAAACAATTCTCTGTTCAAACACTTAACAAAACTGCAATGGGAAGTGGGCATGGCTCCTAGGACTGCTGATTTTTGTGTGCTGGGAACTGAGGAGGAGGCTGTTGTAAGGCTATATGCACGGCCAAACCTCTGACACTTAACTTGGTGTCATTCCTTCCTAGAAATTCCTTTGCCTCCTAAGGAAAGAAGGGCTAAAGTATGGCTCTATAAGAATGTCATATCCAAGATGAGCTCTGAAAGTACTTTGTTATTTACACCTTCAGACATGAAAGTCTGTCAAAGGGTACCTAAGAACAGGGCAAAGTGAACCAAAACTTAACAACTGACAGTACTCTGTTGGTGTTTTTG
>VXAB01008334.1:178317-201613 GCA_013399175.1 Odontophorus gujanensis | reverse complement strand
GTCAGGAAGTATAATAATAATAATAATAATAATAATAAAGAGAAAGACCTCATTTTCCTGGCATTACAGATAAAGGTGGCAGCTTGTACCTACTCCTCAGCCCTTTTCTCATTTCCTATGCACCTCAGCAGCCCTGGCCTCTACATGTTGAGTCTGACTATTCTACCTAGTCTTTTATGTACAAACTCTATTTTACAAAGGCAATGAGATTCCCCAGGCAGCTCATTTCAAGGAATTATTGCATTTTTTCAAGTAGTTAGTCACTTGGCCTTCAAGGTCTAGCTTTGTGCCTTGTAAGGACACACCATCCCTCTCAGCAAATGCTGGGAATTCAGTGCCACATCCTGGCACTTGCACATCGAAGAATAAAATCTGAGATACCTCTGCTCACCAGCTTTCTCAGAACTGCAATTTTCAGCCTCTCCCCACTGTTTTTGGATCCCTCTCATCTCCCTGCATTTTCCTCAGAGCTATCTTTCTGACACCTTCTCTTTCCAACTTTTGCATGTGCTAATCAAATTTTCCTTATTGTTTTTTCCCCTCCTCTTTTTTCATCATCTTCTTGCCTCTTCCCTCAGCTTCTGCAGCTCATTAAGGATATAATCTTCCCATTCCAGAGTTCTACTAATCTGTTCCTCACTTCTGGAAGCATCTTTTGTACCCTCTTTTCTTTGGATCAGTTGTCTATTTTTCTACTCTCTTTCATGTCCCCAATACTCCTACTTTAATTAATTACACTTTCTTCTTTTCTCCCCACCAGTATCCCCATCTCAAAAACCTTTCAGAATTCATGCTGGGGATTTGATAGGTAATTATTCTTTACTAAGACTGCAGACAAACTGGAAGCAGCCTGAATGAGCAGCCATTTGGGAAGTCCTGATGTCAAACCGTGAGACAACTCCATGACTCATTTACACAAATCACAGGAGATGCCTTCTAATGAGATGATGAGATCCTCAGCTGGTGTAAAAATGCATCATTTCTTTCATAAGAGAGTCCAGTCAAGGATCTGCCACTCTAGGATCAGTCTCTGAGATGGAAAAGCTGACTGTAACAAAAAAGTCAACATCAGCCCATGCATTTTCAATATGCCCTAGTTTGCTTTAGATGTATAGAGGACTAAATTCTGACTACTTTAATACCAGGGAATTAAGCTCTCTGTTCGGAGAGCTATCTTTTTTTTCTCTTTTTTTTTTTTCTTTTTTTTTTTTTTTTCCCCAAAGATTATATGCAGCGCTTAAACCTTCTTGCAAGATAATCAGACTTTTTGGTATTATAATTATTTACATTTAACTCTTATCTGAACTGAGGATGCAAACAGCAGCAGCTCTGCTGGCTCAGCAAGCTGAGGGCTGCTGTATAGACTGTTCTGCACTCTAGGGATTGCAGTCTGATCTCCTTTCCACAAAACCTATTTGGGTAGGAAAAAAAACACAACCACTATAATGAGTAGTATCTTTATCTCCATGTGTCAGCTCAGAAGGTGATCTTCTGGGAGAAAATTAAACATGACCTTCCACTGCTGATGTGACACAAGCACGCATACATCGTGCAAATGTCTGGATCAACGGCCATTGCTTGCAGCTCTCTGTTGAGCAATGCTTCTTAGGAAAAATAAAGCCTCACTATCTATTTTTTTGTTTGTTTTTTTCCCAGTTTCAACATCATATTTGAGATTTTGGAAATGAGCTGAATATGACAAACAGTTTAGGCTCTTCTACTTGGCTCAAACTGGATAAAACACCACTAATTTCAGTGTTGCCTCTGGGTTTAAGATGTTTTGATAGTGGTTTGGTAACTTTAAATGGATGATTCACATCATGAGTTGTGCGACTGTGCATCTCTACACCTCAAACTGCCATATAATGGAAGTTTACAGATGGCTCAAAAACTTCACTACTTAAACTAACTACAATATTGATTCCTGGCCAGATTTAATCCGAGAATAAATCAGAAAACTCTTCTGAAGTCAAATAATGTTTGTAGAAGCATTTAAGAGAATAGGGTCCAAACCATTTGAGATTCAGAACTCAAGACAGCCTCCAACTCCTACCCTTCTTTCCTTCTTCCCTCATTTCATCTCTGGGCTTGAGAGAAGATGATTTTCCACATGTATGAAGCTTCTACAGAGCTAACGCACATCACAAAACATACTTAATGTTTTTTTTCTTTTGGTCATTATTGTATAATCACTGAACTAATCTAAGGACTTCCTTCAACAAAACATCAATACTAGGACTGCTGAATAGTCTTTGAAAGATCACCCTTTGATGAAATCACAGCACATTTCTGCTGCTTCCAGATGCACTAAAAATATGAGGGGATAATGAAGAGACCCATGATGGTCAGTGATTTGATAACGCACTCAGTGAAGCCCTCTGTTTGATCATCTCTGAGATGTGAAAAGAGCACCTATGAATCTGAATCCCATTTCTCATTTGCTATGGAAGACCCATAAGTAACAGCATTAGAAAGTACATTGCATTGTTTGGCGTGGATGGATCAGTGTGGATCAAAACTAAATTTCCAGAGTATAGGAATTCACTACTCAATGATACCACTGATAGTGAGCATATACCTCCAGTGATGTCAGTGAAGACACACTAGGCTATAACTGGACTAATGGGAATGAAAGCCCATCCCATGAGTAAAGATAAAAAGATATATAGCATTAAATAAAAACAGACAGTCAGAATAACTACCTCAGCCTTGGGTAATATGTTGGGTAATAGCCTTTACTATTAGTCTGACTCATGGGAAATTTTACACAGAGAGGAGAGACTAAATTTTGTGTGGAAGAATCAATTCTTGGGACAAAGCAAAATGACAAAGATAAAAGCAATGACAAATAGAGCTGAAGGTATCAGAGAGAATCAATTGCTTTTCAGATTAACCACCCCCTTTTTTAAATTGCCAATGGCACTCTGTTTTGAAAAATAGAGTATTTCTAAAACTAATATATTAGAAATTTTGGGTCCCGATTTGTGATTAAGTCCCTCAGAAATGGCAGAAACGTTTGAATCATTTTTCAATACTTCTCCACTTCCTAAACGCTTTGGGAATTATCTGTTAGAAGTAGGAATGCAGAGAAACTGAATGTCTGTAAGTACACAAAGTTGGCCCCATGTCAACAAATCCTGGAGTGTGATAAGGAAAGCTTTGTGCAAAGAGTAGGTATTTTATGATGCCACAATGATTGGTCCAATAATCAATTGCAAGAGGTTTCAGGCTGCAATGAAAGCTATTGCTTGCCAAACCAAACACTAGAAAAAAGATGTTTGAATGTTGCTGCACTTGTTAGTTACCGTTACCTGTAGTCATATCCATGAATGAAAGGCCTGCTAAGCTTTGCAGAACCCAGCAATTTTGCGGAAGTGAAATAATATGGTCCCATAAGACTGACTTTGCTGCTGTCACTTCAGTTAACCGAAGAGCCCCTTCATTCCTATGAATACAAAACCCTTGTCCCATTCTCTCCTCTGACAGAAGACAAAACACTGCTAATCTTTGCAACATTTGGAAGGAATGAAACGAGGATAGCTAGAAATACAAACTGCACAAAATATTTAATTTTCTATGTTGCAGTCTTTCAGGGTTTGCTTTTCTTCCTTTATGAACAGTCATAAGCTAAAGTCATTGAGGGTCAAATGGATTCAAATTCATTTATACAGTCAACAAACTATTTCCCCATTTCATACAGTCTCCATATGAAGTGGTTTTGACCAACTCTTCTTTCCTAAAATTTCTTTTGCAGTTGTAACTGGTTTCAAAAGGTAAGGTCAGCAAAGAACAAGAATCTTGCAAAATCAGAGGGGCTGAAGTTAGAGGCATTTCTGGGTCCCTCTGGCCCAACCCTGCTCCTGTGAGGGACACCCAGAGCAGGGTGCCTAGCACCACATCCAGGGGCTTTTGAAGATCTCCATGGAGAAGACTTCAGATCCTCTCTGAGTCTGCATAAAGAAGCAAGGCCTGGTGTCCTGAAGGAGCCTCCGAAGCTTCAGATCAAACCCAGTGCCCCTTATCCTGCCCTGGGCACCACTAAGACCTTGGCTCCATCCTTTTTGCACTATCCCTTGTGGTATTTATATGCACTGATATTCCGATATCTGTATATATTGACATTTCATATACCCAAGTTTTCATCAGTTTTAAACAGTTTGAGCTAGTGAAACCCTTTGGTGGATCATACTTTTTCAATTTAATTCATACCTTTTCAATTTAATGCTTATTCTGCTTGCAGTCTGAGGTAATGAATAAATGAGCAAATCCAATGGTTTTAAGAAGTCAGCAGCCAATTCTGCTTCCAGACCTATCCACATGTTTGCTCACAGCCATTCCCAAGTGCTTATGTTTCAGTGATGCATATTTTAACTTTGATGATATCATAAAGAGTTACAATAAGAGATGCACAGATGATAGATCTGATGCTAGATACAGATCAGAGGCTCAGCTTCTGTTTCAGTAAGATTAAAGAAGGAAAAGAACATAGTTTTCCTTTTTCCTTGTTTCTTCTTCTTTTTTCTTTTTGGTAATAAGATCAATGAATTTGTTGTCTTGTTCCTCTTAGAATAAAACATATCTCTGAATAATGTGAAGGTAGTATTGCAGGCTGGGCCAAATCAGAAAACTGAGACCTGAAGCTACAAAAAAAAAAAAAACCCACAAATCTAGTGCATAAATAGGATCCAACTGCTGTTACTGAAATCTGTCTAAATTAGCAACAGATAATAAAATTCATATTAAAAACAGTCTATGAGTTCATATGCATGTTTACTCCATTCCAAAATCCTCAAAACCAGAAAAAGAACCATTTTTATTTCCAGAGTTAACTGATTTTAGAAGATTTGTCTCATTTCTGGATCTGTTCATAAATTTCAGTTTCACCTAGTTCCAGGGGAGAACCCTGTGATCTCTGCTTCCTTCCATTCTCTCACATTTGGGTAAATAAAGGAATGTAAACCACTACAAAATTATCAGTCATTTGAATTTATTTTGTCCAGATGCAGATTAGTACAATAGGTGAAGAATGGCAAACATTTCAGCTGATTATTAAGAAAACCTGCTGTCTTGCATGTTTATTATATTCCGATTTAGGACATGTAAGTACCTCTGAACAAGCTCTTGATAGAAAATAAAAATAAACCACAAATAATCTGAATAGTTTTGGAAATTAAATCTCAGCTCAGGAAATACAGTTTCAATAACATACACAGGACAATAAGATTACTGTTATCTTCACTGTAGACTGTAAGAAAAAAGTGCTTGTTGTCAAAATATATGTATATCATGTGCACAGATGTTATACAGATAAGAGGAACAACTAGCCACACCCTTTGCTTAACACAGGGTAGATGATTTATCTGAGTTAATTCCAACTTGAACAACAGCATATATTAAAAATGTCACGGAGCAAAAACAATTCAATGTCCAGAGAATGACTGCATTCCTCCTCACATTGTTCCCTTCACAGTAAATAATATGTAGCTTGCTTCAGGTCTTTTTTTCTAGTTTCAGCTTCCTGACATTTCTTAGTGACACATCGTTGTCACATATATTCAGAAGAACCCTCCATCAATGATTTTCTCTTGCCTCTGTAGGTAGCCAAAATGTTTACATCTGTCATGAACTTGCTCCTAGAGGAATTGAACAATTGGAGATTTCCCTGTTGCACACTGTATAATACATTACCAACCATTTAATCATTCTCAGACATGTATTCTAATTTTTTTCTAGTTTATCAACCTCCCTTTTCCGCCATGGGTACCAATCTGAGAAAACATTTCACTAGCAGTTAATTTGTGACAAATACTGAGGTGATTTCACTATAACTGCACAAGACTCCCAAGTTTGGGCAAAGGTTCACATTAGCCCTTTGTCCACAGTATTAAACTAAAAATTCCTTTTTTTTTTTTTAACTAATTATCCATTACACCAGGGAAGTATTTTGCAGACTCTTAGTGCCTGGATAGAGTATCCTCAGAGACAAGTAGGCCTTGTTTTGTCTTCTCTTTGATATATGAGTTTATGTTTCACTACATTAAAGAAGATATCGCTTGTCTGTATGTTGCTCACCACGATACTTACATCCCTATCAGTATCTCCTAATCTTTCATTACCAACTCCCCCAACTACATCTACAAAGCACTGGCCATAATTTTTTTTCTGACCTCAGTCATTGATAAACACGGGAAACAATGTAAGTCTAGGAAATGCTCACAGAATGTTGTGAAAAGTCAGTTGGAATAATTGACTTTAACCTCCAGGTTTTCTTCTTTCCTACTCTTTGATTACTAAAGCAGTTTTCCTGTCAACACCAGTCTTTGCCAATACTGGATACTAGGACAACTCTAAAAATTACACTCACTCTTATAAAACACTTTTTCTGGAGAATACCTTCTTCTTTTTCATTTCCTATATTCTCAGTGTCGTCCTGCAAAATATTGTTTGTCAGTTTCTGTGTCTTTATCTCTGACTTTCCGTCACTGTTTCTCAAGTGGGAAATAACTTGCCTCAGAGTAATTAATAATCACATGGAACTTTTTGAAAAACTAGTTGGGGTGTGAAGAATACAAACCAAGGACATTCGTGTCATTCTGATACCTTTTTATCTAGATATCAGCTGCTCTATCAATCATAAAGCATTTCTAATTAGGACCATCAAGAGATGTAACCAATAACAAGAAATGACAGGTATTCCAATTTTACCCCCAGAACAACTTCAGATCCTAAAATTTAACAAAAATTTCCTTCCAATCACTGACTTGTTTTGCAAGTAAGAGAAATCTACATCATACAATCCTACCTACCTGTTCTGCATTAATGTTGAGACTATAAACTGACCTGAATTGCTGGTAAGAACCTAATTAGCATGACTACAGTGTGAGCAGTCCCTCCAATGTAATCATTTATTAGCTAGAAATCCCTGGGTCTTGGCCAAAGCAAGCTTCTTGCCAAGGAGATCTCAAGAAGAAAGAAACCTAACCCACAGGGTTTTCTGAATCTTAGCACAATGAATTTTGACAAGGAACTTTTCCTCATCACGATCACCCGAAATTAAGTAGGAGGAGAAAGGGGATTTGACCCTGTTGGGCTGTGGTTGTTCCTTCAAGGTCCTATTAGCAGTCAGCTCTCAGGTGGCCAGAAGACAGGTAGAAGTCTCCATCAGTAGCTCCTGAATTGTCACTTACCAAAGAAATTGGATCTGCTTTGGATTCACTCACAAAATGGATGCTTTAACTGGACATACACTGAAAAATATTTTGGCATGTTTGCCTTGGGCTTTTTTCCCAATCTGTCTTCATCATATCTCTCAGCTCAGCTTGTAAAGAAGAACGGAGGCTTCTTGTGTTCATATTAAAACAACAACAACAACAAAAACCCAGAACTATTTTTCTCCGCCTTTTTTCTTCTCTAGGAGGCTCACCAAAAGGGTATCTAAACAATGATTGCTATGAGCAGGGTTTGAAAACATTAGAGCTTTATCGCTTTATTTTGGGATCCTCCCTTCCTCTTTTCTCCCTCTGTTTTAATTTGAAGAGCTGATCTTTTCACAAGAATGAATCCGAATCGTCCTGGATGACCCTTTTATATGTTATCTGGTTTGTGTGGCTTGAGTACATCGGTTAGTCCAACTAATCCGAAGATAAAGAAAACTTACAGACTCGGGGAGGCTTTTTTGACCTCCCATTTGCAAACTTCTCCCAACACCCTCATACAGAAAGACAGTGAGAAGCCTGGGCATAAGTGGTACTTGACCAAGCAGTTAAGATAAGGCTGTTTTTGATTTTGCCCCTCACAAGGTCCTTTTGTCCAACAATGAGGATAAATTAAGGTAACAAAGGCGACTTGCTTTCACCTAGAATGGCATAATTTTTTTCTCTTTTTACACTCTAATGAGGCTACTTCTTAGGGCTTTTTCTGTCTCCACTCCAATATTCCTGTGTAGAAAACACTGAATCACCTCACATAAAAACAAGCTGGAAAATTAACTGTATGGTTGCCAGCTATCAACATCCTATGTGAACAGACTACATTAAAACTGTATAACAAATACCAGCATTCTGTTAATGCTTGGTCTGAGTTGGTTTTGATTTATTATTATTTATCCAAGACTACAGTTGGAAGGGAAAGTGGAAAATTCAACAGCCAAGTTCAACGAGCATGGGGGTGACTTTGCACCCCAATTCTGTTTTCTCTGAAATTATCCCTTTCTGATAAATACGGGAACTGTAAAAGGGAATATGCACACATTTTCAGAGTATCCCAGGATTCAGCACTTCTGATGCAACACAGAACTCATCTTATTTCTAAATCTGACATGCAATTATCAGCTAAAACATGTAGAGCTGGAAACGCATCTACACTGACCACAGTGTAGTATAGACAGTGCTGGATCCCAAGAGCTCCTGACAGCTAAATGTCTAATCTTTTCAAAGTGGAACTAACAATTCACTGCCTAACACAGAACAACGAATTTGTAATTGAGAAGATCTGACAAATTTAGGAAAGATTTTGTGCATGTGTTTGAGGAAACTGACATTTTTACAGCCTTGCCTGGAATCATCTTCTAGGGTAACACTGAACAGATCAAAGAAAACATATGTAGGAACCTAATAAAACCAAATGCCCCAAAAGACAGGTCGACTAGCTTTCTCCTTTCCAGCTTGACTGCAAATGTGATTCCCACTCAATAATTTTGTATAAAGAATGATGGACTGTGTTTCTGTAGCCTAGAATGAGTGCTGCCAGGACACTGAAGTGATATATTAAAGGAAGGGACGATAGAAGATGCAGAGGTGCTAGAATATTTAAGTGGTTTGGCAAAGAGGAAGTAGCTTGGAAGTTATTATAAAACTTCTTCTACAGACAGATAAATTAAGAGACAAAAATGCAAACAACTTGTCCTGGGTCATAAAACAGAGTAGCAGCCAGTTCTGATGTCCCCTCCTTTAACCCACTTACTGATATAACTTATTAATATGTAACTTTAACTGCATATAGTTTAATCAAGACATTCAAAACTGTATGATATGTATGTTAAAATGTAAGGTCCACCGAGTACTAAAGCATAAGAAGCTGGGAAAAGAGGGTTGGGATGAAGAAGCCAGGAAGAGTTGTCTCTACCACAGTCAAGAAGTTGGGACAGAAAAGAGATCAGTTAACTTGCCCAGTGGGACACTATCTGCAGTCTAGAGGCTGTTCAGCTCTCACTCAAGCTGTCTAGCACATATGCTGTAAAAACAAGTGCCAGCTAATGGAGTGTGCCCCCATGCTCAAGGAGAGAGCAGAGTGCATCACTCTACATGTCCCAGCAGGATATGGCTCTGGGCAGCCACGGACAGTCTACACAGACTGCCCATCAGGTGTTAACTTTCAATATCAATCTGTCATTCTTCCTTGTTTTCTCTTAGAGGTGGTCCCTCAGGGCAAGGATAGCACTGTTGTCATTCCAAAATGATGGAATGACAAACACTTTCTTGAATGTTCTCACTTATTAGGGAAAGGACAGTGTCTACTGTGTGTCTACTCTCTTTTTGAATAGGAGCACAGATGTATTACAGTTGATGATGATCTATCTTTCTTTTTCCTTTCTTGCCCTTAAATAGCTTCTTCCAAGAAATATACACCAGGGGCGTAGGGTTAAAATCAGAAATGAACAGCATTAAGCTTCCCTTACTCGTCACCACAGCTGTAGGAGTCTCACAGTGAGTTCCCCAGTCAGACAGGAATTACTGGAGCTGGGCCAGCTCCACCAATGCAAAGAAGCCTATCAAGCAAAATATCATCTGTGGCAATTATGCTGAAGTTCCAGGATGACATCCATGAAATCTCAAAGGTGAAACAACCTAGCAAAGAGGTAGGACTGTTCTGAAAACACCATATGACAATAAGTGAACCTAGAAAATGAAATCCTCCCCTCCTCCTGTTCTGACAGCGAAGTGGTTAATTGCCATATTTGGTGAAAAACTCATATAAAAAGCATAAAAATTGGAGGTTTAATTTTATTTGGTATGTGTTACTGGCAGAGCCTCATGAAATGCTCATGAAATGATCAACAGTTATCTTTCTCATCCATCTAGTGCTTGGGGATCACACAAGGACAGTGTGTAGGAATATGAAATACAAAGTGCCAAAAACATAAAATGTGTTGTTTCTCTTGCAGCTTTCTTCATTTTTACCATATTTTCCATGCATATCATTCAAATTAAAGTCTTTTTTTTTTCTTTTTTTTCCCTATTTATCTGGAAACAATCAACCCAACAAAAATATTTTCAACATCATACTCACTATAGGAAGACACAAATTATTAGAGTTTCTTTCCAAACCAAGAAAAAATTAATGCGTTCAGATTTAACTTGAGAACTCGATTAACCCAAAATGAATCAAACAATGTTGCTCATTGACATGCAAAACCATCTTTATTCTATTCCTACTCATAAAACTTTGTATGCAGTGGCACAACTGTGCCAAAACACTCAGACAACGAAAACCAGCTTAATTTCAGAGATTTACACGTTTCTGAAAGACTGAGATATTTCATGCCTACAACCAAACTTTAATTAGAACTAAAATTGTAATGCAATGTATCCCATCAAAGTAGGCATTCTATTTATAGCTGCATATTTAACTCTTCAGTTGTCAGGTGTGCTTCAGGATCACTAACATCTTCTTTAGCTAGGAAATGCATCGCTCTGTGCTTGAAGCACAGCTGGGGGGAGATGCACAATATGCCATGCTGTAAATGCCACTGGAAAGATGCACAGCTCCTGAAAGAGGATCATGGATGCAACTTGCAGGCTCATGTATTTATTTTTCAATTATTTCTCTTTGAGGCACTCATCCTACTTGTGAAGGACAAACAGTAAAAAGCCTGATGCTACAAACACATGTGGATGCTCTTATGCAGAATCTCATTACTTCAAGGAAGGGCCACGACATCTATGAGTGTCTCCACAGAACTAAGCATTCTGTATTTGTATATACAGCTCATCAGAGCAGTTTTTTTATTTGCTGTTTATTACAGAAGGGTAGTTTAGTGAGCTAGCCTGAGTTCTGAGAGGGATGTGACTTAATCACTTAACACACGCAATTTTAGTTAACAACAGGGATCACAGCTTGAATGCTAGTAGCTAATCAAAGGGACTGACCATCATAACTGAGACACAACCCTCCCTGCCATCAACTTCCAGAGCTGGATGTCTGAGAAGAGGGAGAACACAATGGAATTGTCCCCTACCACTAAACAGTCCATGAACTCAACAAGCTTGAGCAGAAAGCTAGTGCTTGCCAACCACTTGGGAACTGAGCTTTGTCCAGATTTTATTGAAGACCCTTTTCAGACAGAGGAAATAAGGTGATCCGTTATCTTCTATCTTCCAGATTTGGCGTCTGAAGGAACAACTGTCACCAATTACCCTCTCTCAAAGCAGTTCTCTCAGGTGTACACGTTTAGCGCAGTTGAATCAGGGTTTCAGTATGCAGAGACATGGAAAAGTGTGTCCCACTCAGCAGAGAAGTGACTGACCACTTGCTGCACCATATAACGAAGGAGATACAGCAGATATTTTGACCCTGGAGCCAACTTCCACTAGCTATTTTAGACATGCAATTAGCACTACTTAGTTTAAGGATCTCAAGTTTATGCCAGTTAGTATCAGTTAGAAAATAATAGGATGCTTTGAAAACAAAATTTAATCTTCTGTTTTCAAGGACAGAATAATCCAATGACAATTCCACAGGGTAAAAATTAGACCCTCTGACACCTTAAAATAGTTATTTTCAAGGGTCACATACATTGTTAATGGAAAACTGGAGTAACAGCAAGGAGAAATCTGGGAAATATCCAATATCTCAGATAGAACAACAAATATCAGGTTATAGACAACAGTGCATGAGTTGTGATCCTAATCTATAGGTTTCTTTTCAAAGCTGGAGGTCTACTTGCAGATATTCAGTACAAGTCCACACATTAATTACAAAGGGAAAAAGATAAGAGTTCACTTCACTTAGTTCTTTTGTTCCAGGCATTTCATGGCTGTCAGTCTGAAATTCTGAAAGAGGCCAACAAGAAGACAAACCTATACGCAGTATAACATGGGACTTTAACAAAAAAAAAAAAAAAGGTATGCTTTCCCCACATATGGTTCTAACAGATGTGGTTTTAAATTACCGTTGGGACATAATAATGTTTTTTGAATGGACTGAATGTTAAATAGTTGGCTCCTCCCATGTGACAGACATTAGCGCTCAGCGGTTTAAGCAGAAAACTCCCTGTTTATGTCTTAGCTGGCATGTACTTCATTTTCAGCCCATGCTGGTCAGTGTGATTTAAGACGTTGGCCTGATGTCCCTCTAACCAGCTACAGAAAGGATAAAATAGGATTAAAGAAATGAAACAAAACAAAAACAAGCAACCCCCCCCCCCAAGAGCAGACAATACCAGGCTGTCTGCATTGTTTCATACACAACTCCTGCAGCCCTACGATGGAAACTCACTGGAGAGGACAGCTGAGGAAGAAAAACGTTAAATAATTCAAAGCCACTAACATCAAGTCTGATGTAGGTATAAAAATAGTTGCTAAACACCACTCTACATGTTTTCATTATAGGAACTTTGACTTGGAAACATCCAAAATCTCCCCAAACCATCACCCTCCCAGCCTCGCACGCTCAATTAGTTTGGCATTCAAAACGACATTAATTTCCAAACAAGCCTTCAGTTTTCATGACCATTTCATGTTTCTGCACTAAGGGAACCAGCACTGTTCCACAGCAGGAGTTAAAAAGTCTGATCCAGAGCCCATTAAAACCAACAGGAGACTTTGAATTAACAGTAATGATCCTTGGATCTGGCCCTAGTTTAGGTTAAAGTGCTTCAGGGACTCTAGAGAAATCCGGCATGATCAGTTTTTGTATCTCTAAAAATCTTTGTCACTGAGAATGTCCACTTCAAATACACAGTCTGCAAAGAGCACTGCACATTTTATAAAAAGACCTTCATGAAATATTTAAGGAAACATGATGCAAGGCCAACTACCATATAGTCTCTGTGATGACTGTAAAGTTAACTCAAGGTATTTTCATTTGAACAGAGGGAGGGAGAGAGAAACAATCCTGAGGACTGATGGATGAATCACAGAATCACAGAACTGTAGGGGTTGGATGGGACATCTGAAGATATCAAGTCCAATCCCCTGAATATGAACAAATATGAACCCCCAGATAAAGAACTCGTGCCTACACACAAACACACACTCATCTGACCAACAGCTTTGCTGGGTTTGGATGTGAGGAAAGGAAACAACACCTGACGAGTAAAAACTATCCTGATTTTTTTGCACTCCTATTGCAGGCACAGCAGAGATGTTATGTAATTTTAAGTCCTCCACGCTCTGAGAGGAGAAAAAAAAATATCCAGCAATCTTCACTGCATAGAGGATAGCAGAGCACCGTCTGCCACGGTGTAAAGAGCTCTGGCACCAGAAGAGATGGCACAGGACCTCCATGCTTGCTCTTCCTGCATTTCCTTGCCCCCAGTGCAATCTCCTCAGGTTACTCACTTTTCCTCCATACTATCAGCTTTTATTTCCCCTTCTATCCCGCTAACACCTTCTGAACTGGATCCTTGCTGCCCAGCAATCTTGGGAGAAGACAGAAGAAGCCAAAATAATTATATAATATTCAACAAAATATCTATTATGCACAAGTTATAAAATAACACAACACTTAGTGATGCAGGTGTACAACAATGTTGCTCCCCAGTGGTGTTTGGCACAGGGAACCACAAGCGGATGAGATTTTAAGGCATATGAGGGGTACACAGGGTTGAAAGCAATGCTTTGTAGCTGCCATGTCAGTCATTTGTGTATTCCACCAATCTGTGTAAAGTAACAGCAATAATAAGTTATTAAACTCCAGCCCTAAAGCAACAACTGTGCAGATGGACCCAAACACTCACCAACAAATAGGGCTTTAAATGATAGAGGTAGCCTTGCCTGCTCTCATTTTCTTCCGAGAATAAAGCATGGACAGGAGGGTTTTAAATCTCCAAATTTGGAGCACGGACATAAAACTACTAGAGAATGCCCAAAGGAAGGCTACCAAGATGATGAAGGGTCTGGAGGGCAAAAGGAGTGAAGTGTAGAAGGCCCTGGGTTTGTTCAGAAGGAGAGAAGAGGATGAGGGGAGACCTCATAGCAGCTGCAGCTCCTTATGGTGACCTGCAGCTCCTCACAGGGAGTGGAAAAGCTGCACTGATCCCTTCTCTCAGATGACAGAGACAGGGGCTGAGGGAATGGCATAAAGATGCATAAGGGGAGGGTCGGGTGGGTGTGAGGAAAAGACACCAGAGAGTAGTTGATGTTACGTGTTGTCAATGAGAAGCTGAAATACTTGAGCTACAGGCAGCTTCACAGTCAGGTGTCACAAAATAGTTTGGCTGTTTGTTCTTATTTGATATTAAGTGTATTTTGTTGGTTATATTTTTATTCAGAATACCCCCAGGACAAGAATAAAAGTCAAAATGAGAGCCTTGAACGTTGCTAGGCTTTCTGATTTTCTCCCAAAGTTTCCAATTGTTATACCACCACCTCCTCTTACAATACTGAGTAACTAGCTGCGTGATAAAAACATCAGATGAAACTGAGCATCAATAAAAGCAAAATAATCCATAAAGGGAAATCCAGTTCTAACAATACATACACAATGTTGGTCCTAAATTAGCTGTTACCACCCATGAAGAAGGCTGGGGAATCATTATGGAATGTGCTCTACAAATACTGGCTCAATGCTCATGCTAGTCAAACACAAAAGAAAAATCTTGGGATATATCAGAAAAAAATAAGGGAAAATGAGAAAGAAAAATATCATGATGGTGTTATATTAGTTAATGATGTGTTCCTGCCTTAATACCACATGCATTTTTGGTCAAGGCATCTCCATAATACGTTGTAGAGTTAACAAAGATAGAGAAAAGAGCAGCAAAGATGATGAGGAATACGAAAAGACTTTTCCAGGAGAGATGGAGTAGGGATTTTGAGATTGAACAAGAGCAGCAAAAAGTGGGAGGTACAGAACTCTATGAAATCACTATGCCTGTAGTCACAAAGTTATAGTAATCTAATTAAATCATCCAGTTGTGAGTTTAAAGCAGTTTCACTCAGTCCATGACATTACAATTTGGAACTTTCTGTTACAGGATATTGCGGTCACCACAATTAAATATAAGGTTCAAAATGAATTCATCAAACTGATGGAGTACAGCTCCAACAGGATGCTCCAAAGGTTTCTCCTCAGATTGAAGAGTACCATGAAAAAGTCCACTCTGTACAATAAATTTAGGTTTCAAATCAATAAGATAAAAATCTGTAAACAGTTGCTGACCAAGGAAAAAATATCGTGGGTCATAGGTAAGGTCTGAAAACTCAATGCCTCCAAAAAGCTTTATGTAGATCCTTCTTTCTTCCTTCTCTCCAAGAGATTCCACCATATTGACTCAATGTAACTCACTAACTCAACAGAAAACAAACGTACCAAAGGACAGAGCTAGTTTTCTGCTGGGCTGATGAATCAAATCAGAAGATCAGACAAGTTCTGAAGGAGTGGAAGTACAGAAGGAGGGGAGAAGAAGAGATCTGAATCCCCTTTCTCCTGTGGCAGTGGGTCCTGAGGTTGGATCTGATGTGAAGCTACAGCTTTAAGAGTCGCCTGTACTGATGCTAAAAACAGGGTGAAAAGAAAGATGTCAAAAAGAATAAAATGATCTCTACTTTCAGTTTTGGTTGCTTTCTTTGCCTTATTTTTCTTTTTTTTCTTTTTTTTTTTGGGGGGGGGAGAGGANTTTTTTTTGTGGGGGGGGGAGAGGAGGGGGAGCTATAATTTCAAATAACAGTTGCTGTTACAAGAGAACGTTATTTATATTAAAGCAGAATTCTTCTGCCAGGAGGACCATGAACCCAAAGGTGGGATACATGGGAATCTGTGTGATCATTCTGTCAATGCAGCATCCCCTCAGATTTCTTTGTTTTTAATCTCATTCTACAAATCCTGCAACACTGTACTCCTTTGATGCAGCTTCATGGGATTCTTATTAATCGTATTCGCTTTTGTTTCCAGGAAGCTTGTGATTTCATCATCTGCTAACATATGCTGAAATGCATGTGTCAGTTTTATAATAAATTCCCAATATATAAAAATATCTACAAAGCACACAAACACAAAATTAGTTTGTAACAAAATCTCAAGTTATCTGTTTATTAGGGAAAAGCAAAGTTGGTAGTGCTGTCAATTACAGGGAGAGGAAGGCAGTTTTAATAATAAAACAGCATTCACAGCTTCTCATAACTACACTAAGCAAATTGTTTGGGCTGAAAATTTCCATGCCAGCTGTCCGCCTCAGGCTGAAGTTTTTTGGAGAAATTCAGTCAAAACAGTTCAGCAGATTCTGAGAACAAGGCTAGGGAAAAATATGTTGTTTTACTCATGTTAGAAAAAAAAATGCCTTCAGCCTTC
The DNA here is from genome assembly GCA_013399175.1 of Odontophorus gujanensis. Lineage (NCBI taxonomy): Eukaryota > Metazoa > Chordata > Aves > Galliformes > Odontophoridae > Odontophorus > Odontophorus gujanensis. The sequence continues at coordinate 185,104 of VXAB01008334.1, read as the reverse complement.
TCTCTAAAATCTCCTCTGGGATCTTCAGGACTTCAGAGGAAGGACTTCAAATTTGCCCGGGAGAGGACTATTTTTCTTTCAGTAAATTTTAAGGGAATCTGTGTGAACTTGGCCAAGTTTAGACATTCTTTGACAAAACACTTCTGATACGTGCTCCTGGGTGCAGTTGTGCATGTTTGCCAGCTTCAATCACTTACATTTCCACCTGTGTGGGACTAAACAAGATGCTTTGTGCCTTGGGATGTGCCAGGTCTGCTTCCCACTACTAAAATTAAAATCAGACACACTCTTCATGTTTGACATTCACCATGCTGACATCCGCAGCCAGAAGGAGCTGGATGAGTTTGGGACTGGAGACCTGGCATTAGGGGAACATCACCACGATTGTAGGATAGGGCTGGAAAAGGCAGCAAATGAAAGGAACAGATTGAGTGGCATGGACCAGGAGGGATCTGTTTTGGGGAGCAGAGTACTCTGTGAAACCAAGCTATGACCATCTGTTATTTTAAACCACTGACACATGTAAATACCAAAATGATGCAACATGACAAAGCTACTGGTTTTTAGAAGACTTCTTTAAAAATGCTTCCTACCAAAAAAAAAAAAAAAGACTAACAGATCAATAATAAGATTTAAAAGGTTATGCTGGACACTCAGCATGCAAGAAAAAAAAAAAAATACAAACACTGAAAGTTGCTTTAATGAAGTGCTCTCTCTGCCTTCAGTATGATGCAGTCATTATTCACAGGATCATGCTTTATCCAAACCAGCCTGGAGATGCAGCCGTGAGAACAGGGAGGAGAAGATGAGGTTTATGATCCCTGTCTCACCCACTGCAGAGCTGGAAGGTTTGTAGTGACTCAGCAGAGGATGGAGGAATGAGGGTGAATATGTTCCAGATTAAGACAGACAAATGATGTCCTGAGACCACGAGCATTGTTGGGCAAGTGATTTCAAATCAAAATTTCGTAACCATGTTGAAGCAAAGCATGTTGCAAACTCTGCATACTCATTTTGATAGCTCAGAATCTGACCTGCTTACATGCAAGCTGCCCATAATAGCAATTAAAGTCTGTGTGGACTTTGCTTCACCACCGTAAGTAACCTCCAGCCACGGCTGTCTGCACGAGCAAATCCTGAGATCAGCTCTTGAGACTGCTCTCTGCTTTCTAGCACAGGAATCTGTGCCAATGCCAAAACGCTGATCACACCTTAAACCCGTCCACACAAAGGGCAATCTTCTAGAAATAGCATTGTTTGTTCCAGGCTGACAGGATCTGTGCTGTACCAAAGCCCAACCAACCAACACTGCGCATCAGCAAGCAGGAAGGACGTTCCAGGAACTCTCATGATTCACTGTTTTTTTTTTTTTTTCTAATCACTTCTGGCAGCTACGTTGGCAGACTTTTTGACAAACCAGATTCTCCCTTCGTTACATGAGGGGGGTGAAGATGAAGGTTTTCAGCATCGAAGGAAATAGAAGTGGTTCCAAAGTAATTAATAGGTAAAATATCAAAACTTTTCCATTATTCAGTTTGGGATTGGGTCATTTAAGTCCAGGTAACCCAGTGGAAAATATGTTTTATGACTTTGTGGCCTCTAGGACTTTGCTTTCACGTGGATAGATTGCATTTGAAGATACTCCTTCCTAGGAATTGAATCCTGTCTTCTCCCTCCCTCCATGCAGCACGATGCAGTTTTACACATGGACCCAACATTCCCCAAAGGCTGAACCATAACTCACAGCTCTATATTCCAGATTTTAAGGATTTGGTCCTGACAGTTCCTAATTTTTGTCTGTTTTACTAAGCAACCTCCAGAATATTTTGAAGACTGTGTGCAAGCATAGGCAAATAGTACATCTTCTACTCAGTGTTCAGAAATCGACACTGAAAAATCACCTAAAACCTAAAAAATGGCAACAAAACATCTCCTGCATCCATATTTGCTCCGGCTGGCTGGCTGGCACACGTGCCACCAGTGCCACAGAGGTACTTACAGCAGTGAAGCAGAACTCTGGGCTGCTGTGGTTTTCCTGGACTGTAGCAAATACGACTTTACTGAAACCTGAGGCGGTATCAGTGAAATCTAATTGAATCATCTGCATTTAAATGGACTGATAAAAGCTCCTCCGCATAAATGGACCAGCAACTCCTTACTTTCCCCCCCACCCCCTGCTCCCCTTTTTTTTTTTTCCCTCACTCTCCTTGTTTCTTTAAGAAAAGCACATATATGTCACATCCTAGACTTGTTTGGAATAGAAATAGGAAACTGAACTGCCAGCCACGTTCCTTTCCATACAACGTTTTTCTCCTTTTGGTTGTCAGTTCACTGCGAAGAACACAGATTTCCATGTCTGGAGCTTTTATGGCCATCTTTACATCAAAAGAAAACCATCTCTGCTGGTACTTAGCAGGACGATATATGATGAAGTTTGAATCCTCCGACGGAATAAATAGCTCTGTTTGCAATCTGACATAAAGGCATCTGTGTGCAGGACTCCAACATCCCCCAAAATGTAAACTTTCTTTAGGAAATGTTTATCACTCCACGCGGATGAACGAACATACCCTCCTACTTCAGATTTCACCTCCACTTTTAAAGATTCTCCAGGAAGCCAGCAATATATATGTATGAAAATATCCTGAATATCAGCACAGTGTTGTAATCACAGGACAGAATCACAGAATCACAGAATATCCCGAGTTGGAAGGAACCCATTAGGATCATAAACTCCAATTCCTGGCTCCCACACAGCACCACCCAAAAATCCGACCCTGTATCTGAAAGCAGTGTCCAGATAACTCCCTGAGCTCCAGCAGCTCAGCACTGTGCCCACTGCCCTGAGCATCCCGTTCCATGCCCACTGTCCTCTAGGGCAGAGCCCTTTCCTGATATCCAACCTGTCCCTCACAGAATCACAGAATTGTAGGGGTTGGAAGGGACCTCTAGATATCATCCAGTCCAACCTCCCTTCCAAAGCAGCTCCCTAGACCAGGTTGCACAGGTAGGTCTTGGCAGTCCCCAGAGAAGGAGACTCCACAGCCCCCCCGGGCAGCCTGTGCCAGTGCTTTGTCACCCTCACTGTCCCTTCTCTGTTGACAACAGTAATACACATCCCATAGTCACACCAGGGACCCACGAATAGCCCAAATCACTGGCAAGGTGGTACATGTTACTCCCTCAAAGTGCCCGGCAATGCCAATCTGTCAGTTCAAAGCACAAAGAGAATATTTCAACTTTTAGTTAAAACAAGCTATGCTGATGGATCTTGTAGCGGGGCAGGTAGCAGCCAGACTTTAAATGCGAATTGACACTGATTTACAGAGTTTGATCTCTTTGAATCGAATCCGAGAGTGAGAGTTTCAAGCTGCCTCACTTTTTGATATAATTACACATTTTTTAAGAGTTTGCCTTAAAAAGAAAAAAAAAAAAAAAGAAGTCTCAAGTGCCTACGGAGATAAGATAAAAAGCAAGAGCTCTGTTGAAGAATATATCAAATGAGCAAGTTTTTGTTTATTCATTTTTTTAGATCTTCTTCTCTTTCCCCAGTAAATTATTTTAAAATAGCCTTGATTTAAAATCTTAACGTGAAATCACTTATGTCATGCAACATTCATCCTGCCAAATCTCCCTCATCATGCCATTACTGCAATATTTGTAACTTTTGATCTGGAAACATCAAGTTATGTAAGATCACAGATCTCCTTCTTGCAAGGAGGTGATTCTGTCAGAAAATGAAGCAGTGAAGCGGTAACTTGAACAGAACTAGAGATGACTTTCCCAAGGAAAAGGGTAGTGCTGCTTAAGTATCTCAGCTATTTTAAAGAGCAAGAGCTCTTTTTACTCCTGAGCAGAGAAATGGTAAACTAGCAGGTGAAAAATAATCAGAGCACACTCTTAATTGGAATATTGTACTTGTTGTAGAGGGAATGAAATCACATTTTAGTTATTATGCACCCCAGGAAGCCAATCAAATCAAACAAAAGCACAACCAAAAATAAAATACACTGCTCACTTTATAAAACAAAAGAGAACATTTTCTCTTGCCAGCGTACTATCTGCTCACCAAAACAAAAGGAAATTAGTGAATTTAAATGACTCAAGTAAAATACTTAAGTGACGAGGGCTTCAAAACCCCACTTTTCTCTGCGTGCATCTCTCCTTCCCCAGACCCGTTGAAACCACTGATGAAACTCTTTTTCTATCTACGTAGCACAATAAATCATCAAAAGAGGATCTCCTTTCTGTCCCCAACCAAAACCAGGCAAGCACTCTTTTCTTGCCATGATTATTTTTTCCCTGTTTCCCCATCCTTTAAAATCAGAGAGGGTATTTTTTTTTTTTTCCCCTAGAAAAGCCTTTCTAATCCAAGTCCTCTTGCTAATAAAACAAGGAAACTATGAAGTTTGCTTGCACGCCTCGCTCACCCCTTTTCCCTGCCAAAATACAGCCTGAGAACCTGCTTACGCACACAGACAGACACACAGACACACAAACCCTCTTTCTCCACCCTAGCAGCAAGTTTGCCCTCAGGTCCTACCCATAAAGGACAGACAAATCTCAAGTTACCCCCTGTATGGGCTGCAGCTCATATGTAAGGGAAGCGAGGGTGAGGCACAGAGGCAGAACTCCCTGCACAAACAGAACGTGTCTTACTTCAGTGGCAGTAACTCTGAATGTGAGGGAGTTGTTTTTTTTTTTTTTTTTTTTTTTTTGGGGGGGGGGAGATGAGAAAAAAAGGGGAAAACAGAAACAGCCTGTGCGCTGAGGCCCCCCCTTCTCCTTTCCCTACCACAGCTGTGGGTGCAGAGACCCTACACGGGGAGATCCTGTCCTGATGTCGGTGGGATTCAGGACCCAGTTAACACTGCCATGTGGAACTCGTGCTGCCCTCCCAGTCCTAAACCTGACCACATTCTCCCCGCTCACATGCTATCCGGGGGGTCACATTTAGGCGGGACCTTAGCAGCAGGAAATCATCTTGGTGAAAAAACCCACATCAGCACGGAAGCTGGGGATCGAAGAGGGAAGGGCAACTCACCATGGCCACAACAAATTCCTCCAGCCTCGTACAGCAGGCAGAGCCTGCTCTGAAGGCTCACCTCGCTGCAAAACAGTGCAACAAACAGAGATGCCTCTTCCTACCTTTACGGCTCAAGAACCCTGCCACACACACACACAAATATACAGCCCTACTCCCTGTTTTTTCCACCCAAGCCCATGAAAGTGCTACAGGCTGAGAAACTAAGTGGGAGGTGCCTGGCTCTGAAGAGACCAATGAAATAAATTAAATACAAGGCAGTGGCTCAGCTTCCCCCAGCTAGGCAGGAGGGATACGTGCGGGCTCCGATGGCCGATCCCTGCCCTGGGTTTCTTCCTGCCAGAGCCTGGTGGCACAAGTGCATGGTGGCATGGTAAGTGCTAAATCCTGAGTACTGCAGGCACACATGGCGCACACGTTGGGAGTAGAGGGGAGGGGCCACCCTACGAGCAAACAATTTTATCAGGGTCAGCGAGCGTGAAAGAAATGGACTTGGGAGACTTTGGGGTCTGCCAAAGTCCTCTCTGCCCAGATTCGGTGCTGTCGAGCATCGAGCCCCACTCCATTAACTTGCCACTCTACAGAAGTTCACCTCGCAAAGCACGCAGCCGACTTCCAACTTGAAAGCGGTGCTTTCATTCCCTCATTTTCTCTCTGTCCCCTCACGTGGGACATCAGTCAGGACAATAAAATAAAAATAAAAATTCCAGATGAAACTTCTCTGCGGAAAGTTAAGAGTGAAGACTGAAGGAGAGGGAGATGTGGTGAAATTATTTATGAATTTAATGCTTTTTTTTTCTTTTTTCCCCTTTTTATCATGATGAATTGAACTTTCTGGGAAGAACCACGAGTAAATACATTCAAGGTGCAGATAGGTCTTGTCTGTGTAAGCAGTAAGTATTTAGCAAGCTCTGTTTTGGCTGCATGAAAATTATATTTCAAAGACTAAGGGTCCCATAAGACAGGAAGACGGTGGCATAAATATGTATATATTTTTATTCAGATTATGTGCTTACATGGTTATAACTGCTGCAGATTTCTAAACGTGGTCATGGTGAGACAGAGTAAATGCATACTGCCTCCTACAAAGCGCTTTCCAATTTTTTTTTTTCTTTTATTTTAAAGGTTTAGCACACGCTAACTACTACTTGTTCCAAAGTAAAATAGCCCAGATATTGGAGATCATTTTTCTAAAAATTAAATAAATAAATAAATAAATAAGAAGTGAGAAGACGAACTAAATGCTCTTTGGTAGCCTCATATTTCTGTTCTGCAGCCAAAATGTTTATTTCAAAATGCAAATCGCTACGAATATCAGCACCAGTCTCAACCACTGCACCTCTCCCAGTCACTCTGGCATCTTTTTTTATTTTTTTATTTTTTTTCCCACCACCGCACTGTTTGGGGGACCTCAATACTAGCAGGGCATGGCTGGAAGCAGAGCTTTCACATTTATCGCCTGAGACACAGAATTGTCACCCAAGTTGCAGCCAAACACATTCCCTCGAAATTTGTGTTGAAGGCAAAGTCACCCCCCGCCCCCGGAAAATGGGAGAACCCCTTCCCCATCCCCGACTCCAGATCCAAATGTAAACACACACACACACACATACTCCCACAACACAGTACCCTGCCGCAGGACATGGGGACAGGGCAAAGGTTCAGACAGAGGAAAAGGAGCTTTGTGCAGCTGAGAAATACCGAAGGACTTCCTTTTTATTTTTATTTTTTCCTTCTTTTTTT
>VXAB01008334.1:155213-175430 GCA_013399175.1 Odontophorus gujanensis | reverse complement strand
TTTTTTTTTTTAATTTAAACTGTAATGATGGGGTATTACATCCATTTAATGCTCTTATTCTGTGTGGTTTGAAGGGAGAAAGGTGGGTGGTATTTTTAAGTGTTAGGCCCTGCTATTTTTTCATTTCCTGACCTTGGGCAAGTCCTTCATAACTTACCCTTATCCAGATTCATCTGTTGCTTTTTACTCTCAGTCCATTATTTTCTTGTTCACCGCATAATCACGCTTCTCAGTTTCAAGTCCCTCCTTAAAATTTACTCCTGCAAAACTTTGTAGCAACAATCTCTGCATGGCTTAAATTGGAGTGATACTAGATTAAACCCTAAAGCTGCATTGTAAGATGAGTGCTGAACATAATGGGTTGCAGTATTTTATGCAGTGCTTTTAGGTATGTGGGGACTATCCTCTTTGTGTCATATCTTTAAATCAGCCAGGTGCAAGTCAGCTATGTTCTGGTTTTATTTCTTGTCCTAAAATTTTCAGCCTTTGAGGAAGGCAAGAATGGGAGGTGTGGTATTTTAGTCCAATCTCAGAAATCAGGGTAGAGGCAAATCAGAACATTAACTTAAACAGTGGAGTTCTTGATCTAAAGGTCTGCTTTGCAAAATTGCTGCTGCTGTTCACTGTCTTTTCAGTCATGCACATTAAAAAAGAAATACACTACATTGCTCTTACTGCCTGTGGAATATATCCCTCGTCAGGAATTTAGACTCTAGAAAAAGGTAATATAGGTCTCTGGAAGGGCAGAGTTTAATTGAAAAACATATATATTGTTAGGAATAGACTGCATCCAAATTCAATTGTAATTGTATAAGCCTTTCAAAAATCATACAGTATGCAAGCTTCCAAAATTTCTGAAGAAGAAACATTTCAATTTAAATGCCAAGAGGCAATTTTCCCTCTCTTGTTCGATACTAAATCAGTCACATGAGCAGTTTGCATTTGATTTTAGAAAGGAAATGGAACATCTTCACTTCCAATTGCATATAACTTTTGCTTTCTCTTGTTCTTAGTGCTCTGACTTGTTTGCAGTACTTTCCTGCAGTTTTGAAATTCTTCCATTTGATCTGTCTGTCCACTCCAACGTTATTAAAAGAAACTAGTAAACCCAAGAGTGCAGTAGCATATTGTTTGCATCCTGGTTAACGGATCAGCATCAGCACTGTTTGTGTAATTGGCCTTTCCCTGTTAACTGAATTAGACAATAATGCTCTTGGAATAATAAAGTAAAATAAAGCAATAGTAATTTAATGGGGAAAAAAAACAAAAAAAAACAAAAAAAACCACTGTTTAGGAAAATCCCCTGCTTCAATTCATGGCAAATTACTGTGGTTGCAGGAGTGTGCTGCATACCAATCTGTGGCATATTTTATAAAGAAGTTAATTTTGAAATGTCAGTGTTCACCAGCCTGCCATGTTGTGCCTGTGTCCTGCTCTATGGTAGATTATCAAAGTTGAAATAGTCTTTGTGAACAGAAACTATGAAGTCAGATTCTCTTCCACATAGTGCTTATGCAGTGTTTATAAAGAAGGTACATCTTGGAACGAGAAGGTGATTGAAAAGACTCATGTATGAGCCTGTTAGACCTTGTGCTTTAGGAGACAAGGAGAACAAGTCCTGGAGCTGTCATTCAGATTAGCACTTAATAGTCCTGATGTTGGGTTGTGATTCCAGTTGCTCCCACAAACCTACGAAAACACCTGTCATAAATTCCCCATTCATCAAGTAAAAAGTAGCAACATCTGCTCTGGTCAAAGGTTTCTTGCTGAAGAAGCTCAGCAGAAGCATCTTTTCTTTAGTTGGTTAGGTAAGCACTTTGCCAAGAGGTGCTGCACCAGGTTGCAACCTCTGCTAGAGATTTATTTATTTTTTTATTTTATTTTCAGGAGAGTAATGCAGGCAGAAGAACTCATATATTTTAATCAATGGAAGTGAAACCATTTGCCTTTCAGAGGCTGTAAAATAATACACACCCTAGGGTTCAATGCTCTTTTCTACTCCTCCAGAACATTCTTAAGGGGAAATCACTCTTTTCTTGATGAAAGTGCAATTCAAATGTGGAAATATGCCATTCTGCATGCTTTCTCCATAGGGAGCAAAATGATTTCTGTAATTAAACCCTTTTTACCAACATTTCCTGATGAGAATAGGCTTTTTTTAGACAGGGGAAAAAGCCATGTACAGAAGGATTTGCAAAACCAGGTCTGGAGGGTTTGACCTTTAAGCCTCTCTTTGAATTAGTCATTTTGTTTGAAAGGTGCATGAGGATGAGGCACGTAAAAGCTGCAGCTTAAGTTCCCAATCAGGCACTGCTGAAAGGTGGCTGCAGGACAAAGGAAGGTGTGGGGACCACTGCTAACATTAGTCCGGGTATTACGAATAGCATTAGCCCTGAAAACACACAGCCCAATCTTTAGCAAGCTTTATTAGCCCCAGTGTGGAACCAGGGTCTCTGTTGGGCTTGAGCTGTGGTCTGTGCTGTGGCATCGTAGTGCACTGGTACCTATGGTAGCTAGATTAAATATATAGGAATATTAAATATATAGGAATAAGTATTTTAGGAAAAAAAAAGTATTCTCAGAAAGAGTGGTGAGGCGTTGGAACAGGCTGCCCAGGAAAGTGGTGGAGTCACCAACCCTGGAGGTTTCCAGGGAAATTGTAAATGTGGCACTGAGGGACATGGTCAGTAGGTATGGTGGGGTTGCGTAGTGGTTGGACAAGATGGTCATAGAGCTCTTCCCCAGCTTTAATGATTCTATGATATCAGGCTGTTATGGGCAGTGTAAACCCAAAAGTGGAGTTAATTAAGGAGCAGAGCCGATGTGTGAGTTTTATAAGACTCAGAAATGAAATACGCATCATGCTTCTTGGCACCACAGGGCAGATCCATACAGAGACCAGGATATGGGGCCAAGCTCTTGGCCACCAGCACAACTGAAGGTGTAGAGCTCACTCCTGCTTGATGGATGTCAGGGCTGAAGCAGAGCTAGATGCTGAATCCTGAAGTTCTCACTGTGAGTGAGGTTATGTCCCTTTGCCAAAAGTCTTTGAGTAGGGTGGGGGCAGAAATCACACAGGGCTCTTAACAAATGCTTTGGTCAAGATTCCCTTTCTCTTCCTCCTCACTCTACAGGATGTCTTCAACTTAAGTCAGCCTGCAGTGACTAGTTTCCACCACCAGCACCATGAGCTGGTCTCCAGTGTAGGAGTAGTGTTAGCATTTAATTAATTCTTTCATTTAGTTGGCTAATGTCTAGCAGGATGCTAAAGGCTTGGGGAGGTGCCTTCTCTCTTGTCTGTGTCTATTGTAGCATCTCAGTGGATCTCAGAGCTTAGGGAGAACAGGACTGAGCACTTACCTGCAGCACTAGGCCTAATACTTTCCTTGTTTGCAAAGTATCAGTGTCTGTTTTCATACCTGAGAAATCAGCAAAGGCATAAGATGGAGATGAGAGTCTGCTCCTACTGCTTACTCAGGAAAAGTTCCCATCAAGTGAATTGGACATTTGCCTGAGTGAGTGTTGCAGGATTCGGCCCATATGCTTCTCAGCTCTTATATTTGCATAGTGAAGAATATGCTTACAGTACAGTGCCAATAAAACAAAACTATATACAGTAAGCACAGAAGAATCAAGAGCACAGTTAAGACCATTTACAAACAGCAGCTGAGCTCTGCAGCTGACATCTAGGTTTATAACACTGCCAGAGACCATACTTTGTTATGGGTAATATGTACAAGGCAATTATTTATAGGCAGTTAGATGGGAGGTCCTGTAAGTGTATTCTCTGTTCTCTCTTCCTTTAACCTTATTTCTCTCTGAATTATTTATATTTTAACTCTATAAATGTGTCGAAAGAAAGAGAGAAAGAAAGAAAGAAAGAAAGAAAGAAAGAAAGAAAGAAAGAAAGAAAGAAAGAAAGAAAGAAAGAAAGAAAGAAAGAAAGAAAGAAAGAAAGAAAGAAAGAAAGAAAGAAAGAAAGCAAGAAAGAAAGAAAGAAAAGAAATAGAAAGAAAGGATCAAAGAAACAAAGAAGAAACAAAGAAAAAACAAAGAAAGAAAAAACATGGAAAGCATTTTAGGAGATGACTTTCATGGAAGACCCCTGTTCTTAAGTGAGTGCTCCAGTACTGTATAAACACGTTTTATACACCACATGCAGCCATCTCCAAGGGAGATATTCGTTCATTTGTTTTAATGAAGTAGAATAAGGGCCCTTTTGCCTCCAGAAATTACAAAGATATCTTATGAAGGAAGAAGGTTTGCATCAGGAAGGTGCATATCATGTCAAGAAGAGAATAAATCGTCCAGAGGATCAAATTACTCTTTTCCATAGGCATATTTTCTTCTCTAAATATGTAAAGCATGCTTTTATTTTAATCCATGGGATAGGAGAGAATATTTCTTTATCCACTGTATATGACAGAATGGCCACAAACAACTGTAATACAATACATCTTCTGTATAACAGGCTGTAAGTATATTACAAGAAACTCCAGACAATAATTACTCTATTACTGCACTGTGACTTCACATCCAATTTTGCTCACCACACTGTACAGAATGGATGGAATAGATGACTTTTATATTTTTAATAATAATGAAATGTTCAGGATTTGATATAGAAACTTGACTACCAAGGTGATAGATACAAATAAGACCCTATTTAGAATAGCTGTGTGAATGGGAAAAGCTATTAAATTCCTATGAAATACTTTATCATATCAAATAATATTTGAGATCAAATAAAACTTGGAAGGCCAATATGCAGTTCTAGCTGAGGCATTATCTCATTGTGAAGGAGACTTTTTCTGACGAAATCTGGTGTTTTAGACAACTGTGTAATTTATTCTTCAGTAAAACCACATATCTTGACTAACTTTGAATGACTCACTCTAGATTTATGTTTGTGTAATTGCAAAATTTGTATGAATAGACGCATTCAAGTGCTAGTTGCTCTTGGGAAACAAAAAGTCAGTTAATTCACTCTTAGACAGCTCTGGTCTTATTAAAAGAACAGGTCCGAACTGGAGACACCTTTCCCCTTTAAAAACAGTCTCTGAGACAGCAAAATAAAACCCTCCACTTCTCCAACACATTCCACTCAGGCATCTTCTTTCCATACATTAGACCAAGCACTGACCTTTGAGATGGCAAAATAAGCACATTGTTGTAGCTTTATAGAGCAAAAAGATGAGCTTGTGGCCGTGGTGCAGCAGGTCTGACTGCAACTACTTTCTCTCATGCACATATTCATCATTTATTAATCTTACAGAGCTCAAACCATCCCAATGAATCCTCAGCATGCAGGTAAAGAACATCAAAATTTCCTCTATCCCATGCTCTGACCTCCTCAATCAGAACACATACCACTGCGCATGAGCAGGGAACAATCAGGCTCAGCTCCCATTTTCTGCTGTTACCTCCAGACAAATTGTGTTAGTTTTACAGGCAAAATCTAGTTTGTATTATTGTTTGCACTTCAGAGTCAATATGGATATGGAAGAATAAGCTGAGATATATACCTTGTGCATCATTAATAATAGTGCAGCTTCTCCATAGCTACAATACAATTCCCAAACATTTTGTTTAATAGTAAGCAATTTATCACGTCTGCTGTATCGCAGTCAGGTGGTTTAGTAGCCCCAGTTTACAGGAGGTGCTGTGCTCCACACCTATTTGTACTGCTTACACTGGGACAGATCAACAATCTGAGTGCTATCTTTCAACGTGGAAATTCCAGGTTCAATTCTCTGGTGTAGCAAAAAATGATCTGGGCTCCAGTATCCTGTATATAATATACAGATAAAAAGTACTTCCTTACTTTATCAGATGCTGTGAGGATAAATGCATTAATGTCTGTAAGTCCCACCAGTACTACAATAGCCATGATTATCTTGAATAGATACACGCAGTGCAAGTACGGCGATATTTAATACATATCCTATGTGTATAAACCATGAGTCAGGGCTGATACAAACACAAGCTATGCTAAGGAATTAAAAATGGTGCTTACTTGCATGCTCTTCCCTGGCTTGTGCTCCATTGAAACTTGTGTATCACAGACCAGATTTGTTTCTCACTCACGTTGGAGCACGTCTCTCAAAATCAGTGGTTTTATCCCAGTTGTGCACTTCTGTAGGCAGGAGCCCATTGTCCGGGTTGAGCCACTCGGTCTGCAAGAGAAAGAATGAAAGGGCTCCAGTGTGTAAAGTCATTCATTACAATTTGGAAATCAGTGGGGTTGCTGGAGGTTAAGCAAGGGCAGAAATTGGTCTTTTATCATTCAAATGCCATAGGGAAGAATTTATATATATATATAAAGCAAGGGATCTAGTACTGCACGTCCCTTTTCATTTTTCTTTCTTCATTGCAAGAGGTCACAAAGAAACAATATGTACATTTGTATGAACAGATGCAAAATTCTTTCGCAATGGAATTTCGTAAGTGAACAACTTGTTTTGCCTGGAATGAAGCACCAATGAAATTTTTATATGTCCTTTATATATTTTCAGATGAAATAAGATTATTTCAATTGCTGTGCTACGTAAGGAAATTTTCTGCAAGAACTTCAAACCGTGAGAAATAAAAGTACCTCTCTGAAGTCAGTGAAATTTCTGAAAATTGGACCTGATTTTATTTTTTCTTTTAAGCAAATTGTACAGAGTTAAAAAAAAAAAGAAAGAAAAAGACTGATTACAGATCTTTCGGTATTGAAGACACATCAGATTACAGGAAAATGTATAAGAAAAGTTGTTCTGAAATGCTCCTGCAGCTTCTTTGCTTGCTTTAGTGTACAGGATGCACTTAGCTGAGATAACTATACACAGTATCAAGAGCACAAAAAAATTGCACAAATTTAAAGAAAATTTTAAGTAACACTGTTTATTTCAAAAATGCTGAGTGATCTTAGTTTCTGCAATGATTTATTCTCTCCATGTCAAGACTGCTTCACTGTGCAGCAAGAGCCAATAAAAAAATGGAATCGGACATCAGGAAAACCCAGCACTGAGGAGGACTCAAAGCATCCTTGCTTATCAACAACTCTTCAGATGATTTTGCTCTCCTACAATTGTACACGTGATAACTACCTGAATTATGTCATTTAACCTTTCTCTTCCTTTGCATTCCTCACCTCTCATACCAGAGGGTAACTGAAAGGGGATAAAGCATGTTACAAAGGTGACATGCCTCAAAAATTACCATCTACATCCAAGAAGGTAAATAAAATGAGTGGTTGATCCTTCAGACTGTTCGACAATGATGAGTGTATCAGGGACCAAACAGCTAAAAAAATTGAACCTCATTTGTACTAAGGCTTGAAAGGGGGTTGCAGAGTTTGAAGTTTTACTGTAGCATTATTGTATTTAATAAATATAGCATTAGAAACTGGTGTTTAGGCAGCAGGTTAAGGATTTGGTAGATAGCAGATTTTAAAATGATCTTTTTTTCTTGTCTTAGATCCCCAGATGTAGGCTGTGTTGCCAGTTAGACTTGATCATGCCTGATCCAGTAATTTCCAATGTCCAAGTGGGTCAGAGGGTGGGCTCAGTCATTTTCAGGATCAGATGCTACAGCTTTAATATGCTATTTAATTTATCCTATTGGGTTGGGTAGAAAAAACCATCAAAAAGGGTTTCCTCAGCCTATTGTGTCGGATTAAGGAAAGTCATATGAATGCCTTTAAGTGGTAATGCACAAAGGAGTAATGGAGCTAACGAGAAATTTGCCTTCCTTTTCCTTTCCCTTTCAAATGAGAACCTACCCCAGTCTGCACTCAATCTACCAAAGGCAGAGCAAGACTTAATCTCACACCTTCAGAACACAGTAAGTCATTTACTCTACTGCTGTATCGCTCTGTACAAGCGCCTGAAGCACAACATCAGTTTTTAAGGGTGTAATCCTCCTATCCTATAACCCTATACTATTAACACTTAGACCCAATGGCCTCTTTTCGTAGGAAAATAAGGCTTTTACAGGAGTGCTGTCTGTCCATCTGGCACCCCATCTGTCAATCCTGCACCCAGCAGTATATTATGAACCTGGTGGCTAATTTCACCTCATTCTCTAGAGTGGTGGAAGCTTAAAAGATAAAAATATCCCACATCTTATGAAAATCAGTGGTGTGGGAGAAGAGAATTGACAAAACACAGCTCACTTGAGTGAAAGGCAGTGGTATAAGCTCGTTAGCTAATTGCTCAGCTCGGGCTGCCAGCTGGCCAGTCAACATGAGCAAACTGGCCAGCTCAGCTACCTGTTAACAGCTTCTTGGACCTCTGCACAGTGCATCCAGCCAGAATAGCAGAAGAGACTTTTGGGGAAGGAAGGTGTGTATAGTAAGTTATGCGAAAAAAGACATGGAGAGATGCTGAGGGCTGAGGTCTAGGAGAATGTGTTGGTTTTGGCATAGATGGAGGAAAGGAAAGGATGGTGGGTGCGATCTTTTTTGTAAGAAACATTTCTGCTTTAAATTGGTGTCAGAGAGGTCTGTTTGTACCCTCTGTCCTCAGGGATAGGAACGGACTTTGCTTCTGCTGTGAAAACTTTCTGGGATCCTGGGCAGTCTCATCTAGCAGCTGGCAACCCAGACCACAGCAGGAGCTGGAATTAGATAATATTTAAGGTCCTTTCCAACTCGAGCCATTCTATGATTCTACAATTCTATGGTTTTATCTTCAGAGCCCAAGAACAACCACTCTTTTCCCCATAATCATCTACTGTGATCTATTTTGATGATTATCAGCAAAGAATAGTTAAAGGAAGAGAAAACAGACTGCAAGAGGAACCTTATTATCTCCTTTCCACAACCAATAAAGAGAAGAACCAAAAGACAGTTGGAACATTTGTATGGGCATGCAAGTAAATTTGATAGTGCCCTAGTCAAAGCATCCACATCCCCATAGCCCTGAGAAACATGTGTTGATGGGATTTTCACGTGTGGTGGAGAAGTGGTGCAAGCAGAGCTGTTCTGCTCACCTCCATGCTCAGGCACCATGCTCAACAGTGAATCATTGCCTGTGGTCAAACCATAGAGAATGAAAATCTACTTTTGGCTTGGTCCCACCATCAGTTAAGCAGATTTCACCTCTGTTCATCTTTCAAAGACATTTCAGCATTACTTAGTACCGTCTCTGGTCTCAGAACACTTATCTTGCACCTGATGTTCCCTTCAGTGTTTAATACACATTCACTCATAGCAGAAAACATAAAGAACAAGACTGACAGACACCCAAAAAGTCAGCTGAATTCAGGATTTCAGAAGATAAGGTGCCCAAGCCAACTTAGCGATAAAATATGTGGTAAGCAAACCCTGTGATCTATGCAGATAGCTTAAGCTTCTGCAGTGCTAATTGCTATTACAACCTTAAGCTAATATTTGAGCCTTTCTTTTGAGCAAGGATGTGTAACAATTAGATTACAGGATTTGGGGCATTACATAGAGAGATAAAAGCAGCAGTTTTGTCATGCTCTGTGGTATTTTGTTTGCACGGAGATAACAGCAGCGATGATAATATTAATAATAGCTATCCCATTTTGGTCCAAAGTCTGTTTTGAAGTGCATCAGACTAGATCTAGAATAAACCTGGTATCCTAAATTTTTTCAAGCTGGAGCGTGTAGCTCAAGAGGCATTTTGCTGTTGTGGAAGAGCACAGCATAGTGTGTGATGAGCTCTGGATACTCACAGTCATAAATGGAATCATAGACTCACAGAATGGCTTAGTTTGGAAGGGACCTTAAAGCCCATCCAGTTCCAACCCCCTGCCATGGGCTGGTTGCCCTGTACCAGGTCATGCTGCCCATGTTCCTATCCAGCTTGTCTGTGAGCACCTCCAGGGATGGGGCATCATTTGCAAAGCTTGGTCTGAGCTTGGACACTTGTCCATTCTCTTGTCCTAAGCATTGCTGAGAGCTCTGGTGGTATTTATTATGCTGTCATTCTGATGTCTGCATCACAACTTTAGCAATGAAAAGACCTCTGTTATTCTTGCTATCTGTGAACCTTATGCTTTCCTTTCTCCTGCTAGAAATGCATGTGCATATGTGAAAACACAATATGTTTGAATCCAGTGACAAAGTAGAGCGTGGAGGAAAACAAACAAACCAATAGTGCTAAACTACAGAGAAAAAAAACAGTTTACTACAATAGCATGCCTGATGTAATGCACATTATGTTGTAACATGGCCTGGGTCAGCATCATTAAAACATTCTCCAGTATATTAAAAAGGGAAGGCACCTTCTTATGTGTACTTCTGGGGAATTTTTTTCTATTTCAGACTGCTTTTTTAATTTCTTCTCCCAGGCACCCAAGGGAAAAAGAAAAAAAAAAATTATCCCACATCTACAACAACAGTCAGCTTTCCCAAAGAGCCATAGATTTCCTTCCCTTGGAGATAGGTTAGCTTACACAGCCAAGTATTTGCCCTCCCCTGGAAGGCAGAACCAGCCCTAGAAAGCAAAGGAAAAGTGTGCATCCACTGAGGTATACTGAAACTACTATAACAGCATTAAAAATAGACATCTCCGATAGCAGAGGTTTTAAAGCAGCTGGAAATCTGATACCATAGACACACACAGAAAACAAGCAGAGCAACTTAATAAAACAAGACGAGTTCCCTGTTTAAGCATGCCCTCATTTGGTCTATCAGAGATACATAAGAAAACTCAAAAACCCAGGCAGGTAGCTCGATAGGATGATATTTCTTCTTACCCATAGGCACCAAGGTCCTTTCAGAGAAGTGCATCCTGCAGACTGTAGATACTTGCTCAGAAACTTAAAAAACAGGTTTTAAGCAAAATTCTTTGGAGAATTAGATCCAGACTCAAGAGGCTGAAAGCATCACTTGAAACAGGCAGTTTAATTTATTCAAATAAAAGCGACGTAGCTCAAGGACGGGTAAGTAGGTAAATAAGCCATCACCAGCTCCTTCTTGGGAAAGAAAGGCACCGTGAAAAGCCTGCATTAAAGTAGATCTCCATGTCAGAAATGAAGGAGCCTCAGGTATAGACATTTGATTTATTTTTTTCTCACTATGGCACAGGGGAGAGTGCACTGGCTCAACCTGTTGTAATAGAACATGTGGGTTGCTCGTTGTTGCGATGCTATTGCAGCAGCCTCTTCATTAAAAGAGGCTGTGTCTTTAGCAGCAAGGATTAATTTCCTACTTATAAAGCCCAGGTGTCACCAGTGCTGGCATTGTTCTTTGCTGCTCTTTTCTCTCCTTTCCACACCTATTTTCTTTCTTTCTGATTCGTGGTGAACAGGAAGGAATGCCGTGAAGAGAAGAGGGGTATTGTATGTTTCTGATTTGCTGAGCTGACAATCCTTTTGCTACTTGATTTTGCTTTAATAGGATCTTCTTGTTACCCACCTACTGTAGCTCAGTGGAAAATCCGTGCATCAGAAGGTCGAAAGCTTGAGGCAAAATTTGCCTCCCTGCAGCTCGAGATGGGGTAAGGGAGAGACAAAGTTACCCAGTTTCTTTGCAAACAGCATTAAGGCAGTTCAAGGAAGTCTGGGTTAAGGACATTACCTTCCCCATAAAGTAATCTCCAGCAGGCTTCAACTCTTTCTAAAGGCAGAGAAGCAAAGGGAAGAGTCAAATGTATTTGAAAAGTGTAGAAATGTCAAGAAGTGCTCAAAGGATTTCTTCCATGTGAGATGTGAGTTAATTTCTTCTTTGTATAGGAGAGGGGTGTGTGCATGCGTGTGCATACACAAAATGGACCCTGTAACAGAAAGATGCAAGTGTGACTGTGAAGAGAAGAGGAAAAAAACCCACACGAATATGCCTGGGCAACCTTCAGTTGTGCATTGTTGTGAAGAGCTATTAGTGTGCATCTGAAGAGCTATTGGGTGCATCTCTGGTTTAGCCCCTTACCAGCTCAGATTGCCCAGGGCTCCATCCAACCTGGCCTTGAGCACCTTTAGGGATGGGGCCCCCAACAGCTTCACTGGGTAGCAGTGCCAGGGCCTCACCACTCTCTGTGTAAAGTATTTTCTCCTGATATCTAACCTAAATTTCCCCTTTTTTAGTTTAAAGCCATTCTCTCCTGATGGGATTGATGGTCTCCCTCTGTAATCCCCCACCCACGAGATGCAGAGAGAAAGCACTCAATATTATAGTAACCTCTGGGTATGGTATTAAGACATTACACTTAAAACCAAGCCCTGAGTCCACTTGTTTTTTTCACTGCTTTTACTCTGAGTCTTAAAGTCCAGTGTCTGCATTGCTCTTATTGCAGAAGACATACATGGAGACACTTGTCCATGTCCAGGGGACGTGGAGGATGAGACCAAGTCACCAAAGGGGCTTAAATCGGGCATTTGTGTTGGCAGTGGAAATTTTCAGCTCTTTAAATGCAGACCTGACACTATTCCCTGCTCAACAGAACATGCTGGGAAGTGTGTGTGTACCACTTCCCTCTGCTGGAGGCAGCCCAGACTGTTACCTGCCTCCATCCAGGAATATTTCTATTGGTGCCGAAAGTGTTCTAGTCCCCATCATCCATCTCAGCAGCGATAATGAAGTGGCTGCAAATCATTTCAGTATCCCTTATATGTATAAAAATCTCAGTGCTAATTGTGGGATGAAACAGAGCAGCCCCTAAAAAGCACAGGGAAATGTGTGCTGCAGGAACTGTTTAAGCTGACACATTTTGAAAGGAGACAGAATACCACAGCCTGGGCATGTAACACTTTTTAAAAGTAGAGTGAACCATCTGATTGCTCACAGATTTGCAGAGTCACGTGCATACCCTCACCATCAAAAATAACTGTAAAACCAGTCAGGCAATGCCTTGTGGTTTTTTTTTTTGGTAATGTGCTGTTGTCCATATATCCTTGCACAGATAAGGATTGTTCTGGGCAAGATCAGAGGTCGAGGAGATGTGGGGGGTGAAATAAATGGATGGAGAGGAGAATCTGACTGCAAATCATCTTCCTTAGCCCTCTCTTGCATCGTCTTGCATCTTTCAAATGCCACCTGTGAAACTGTTTAATTGATAGCTTTCCCCATCTAATCCCTTTCTTACAGACTGTAAACACTGTGCTACAACAGAGGAGAGCCATACGATGTAGAAAGGAATAACTCAGATAGAAATTGATTTTTATTTCTCTGTCTCAGATAAGCAGAACTTTTCCCAATGTTTAATGTATTATATTTCTCTATTAATAAATGCTCATAATTTGCTCCATTTTCCTTGTGGGATGAGACACAATCGTGTCCACTGCCTGCATGACATTGATTATTATTTGTCCAGGGAAGCTGTGGGTGCTGCATCCCTGGAGCTGCACAAGGCAAAGTTGGATGGGCCCTGGGCAGCCAGACTCATTGCTTGATCTAGCAGTTGGTCACCAGCCTGCAGCAGGGGGTTGGATCTAGATGGTCTTTGAGGTCCCTTCCAACCCGAGCCATTCTGTGATTCCATGATTCTATGATTGTGAAAACACCATTCATTTGAATTTGCAGAAAAATAGTCAGGCTTATATTTATGGACTCGCCTTTGTTGTTTACCATGCAGTTTCCACAGATAACCTGTTTTTGCAGGGGATGCAAACTCTCCTTAGCTTTCCTGCAACCTCACTGGTTGTTGCTAGTCTGTAGACTAGTTGACCATGCTCCCTCTTCTGTCACATTTACACTCGTTGCTGTGGAAGGCTTCATACTGAAGCTTCTGTGGTAAACTCAACCTGAGTAAAACATCAGCAAATATCCTTTTTGTATTAAAAAAAAGAAAAAAAAGAGAGAGAGAGAGAGAGAGAGAATGAGGAAACATGGAGAGAGTCTATCACATTCCAGTTTTTATTAATTTATATTAGTGGGAAATGGGTGGCAATTGACTGACAAACTGAATTACGACAGTCATCTAAACTACTGGAGATGCTTGCTGCAAATAGGAAGGACAAAGCTTTCTGTTAACTAAGATGGTAAATAAATCTGGAAACAAGAAGGAAAGGATTCCTGTGACTCTTAATCTAGTGTGTAGAATGCACCCCTGGTGACATATACATGCTTTGACATTTTACTTAGGGTCAGAAAGGTATTAGAAGCAGATCTTTTGACAGTTCTCTCCTGCTGTAATTTGCTTTGCAGCTCAGATTATTCTTTCAGATAAAAGTGAAGGGGAAGATAGGCTTCAGAAATTTCTGTAATATGTTCTATCTATTAATGAGTATTTACTCTTTTGGACTAGAGCAGAGCTGGCTCAAAGCAAGCTATCAAAAAGCTTTTAATGAGATATTGAGTCTTCAAAATAAGCTCCTTCAGTCTCTGAATCTGTTCCTGTTATGCTGTATTATTTTCCTCATGTAGTTGTAGCTGAATATGAGTCAAAGTGTTCTTTTTCACCCAGGTAGAAGAATCCAGAAAGCCATATGTTAAAAAATGAAACGGCAGTGTGAGGGACACGTGAAAGTGTATTCCTCTGAGGATAGCCCAAGGGATTCAAGGCCTTGTCCACACTAGCATGTCTACAAAGACTAGTGGGCTGAGTTAGTAGGGTAGATCTTGTTATAACGATAGAAGAAGGCGACTAAAGTAATTAGAAACCATTGTATATTATTTGTAGACATCAAGGCAGAATTTCCCATGATACTCTGCAACACAGAAAGGAATTTTCATGAAAAAGGAGTCAGTTGCAAGTGGGAAAGTGTGAAAATAATCTAAACACTGTCTCCACAAATTGAATTTCAAGACATCATAGAATGGATAAGTGGAAAATATGGTTTATTAACTCAGCTTTGAAATTAATGACTACAGTTATTGCAGAATCATAGAATGATAAAATGGTTTGGGTTGGAAGAGGCCTTTAAGATCATTTAGTTCCAAACCCCTACTATAGACAGGGACACCTCCACCTAGATCAGGTTGCTGATAGCCCTGTCCAGCCTGACTTTAAATGCCTCCAGAGCGGGGGCATCTACAACCTCTCAGAGCAGCCTGTTCCTGGGTCTCACTACCCTCATAGTACAGAATTTGTTCCTAATACCTAGTTTAAATCTACCCTCGACCAGTTTAAAACTATTTCCCCTTGTCCTGCCACTACCTGCCCTTATAAAAAGTTTCTCTCCAGCTTCGCTGTGGGCCCCTTCCAAGTCCTGGAAAGCCACTGTAAGATCCCTCTGGAGCCTTCTCTTCTCCAGGCTGAAGAGCCCTTGCTCTCTCAGCTTTTCCTTGTAGGGGAGGTGCCCCAACCCTCTGATCATATTTGTGGCCCTTCTCTGGACATAGTCCAACAACTCCATGGTCTTCTTGTGTTGGGGGGCCCAGAACTGGACACAGTACTCAAGGTGGGGGTCTCACAAGAGCAGAGGGGCAGAATCAGCTCCCTTGACTGGCTGGTCACACTTCTGATGCAATCTGGGATACAGTTGGCCTTCTGGGCTGCAAGCACACATTGCTGGCTCATGCTGCTCATCCCCAAAACATCCTCAGGGCTTCCTGTTCAACTACCCTGCTCTCCCATAAACAACTGCACTGAAGCCAATACATTGTAGACACAAGGATAGTCTGCAGTGTCTATGGATGGCATTATGGTACAGTTATATTTCTTTGAAAGTATACAAGATTAGCCTTCCACTTTTGCATCAATTCGATGACAGCCTCCAAAGACAGTTCTTTATTAATTTAAAAAACAAAAAAAGAGAGAGAAATAAAAAGAAACAAACAAAAAATAAATACATAAAAGAGAAAGAAGAAAAAAGTGAAGAAGGAGAAGAAGGAAAATTAAAGATAGAGGTAAAACAATGTTTTAAGATACGTGTTATAAGAACTTTACTCTCTGAGTGGATAGAAAACAACACATTTTCTTCTTTCTTCCTTCAGGATAAACTATTTCTGGTTTTCTTAGAAGTAAGAAAAGCTAAGTAAATGATAGAGCATACTGACCACAACACAGATGCTTTATTTGCAATTTCTCTTTGTCTGATATCCCTGATTATGTACCACTCTAGGCATTCACCTGGCAATGAACGTCCCTGCAGTTACAGTATAATACTGTAAATGCAACTAACCTTTAAATCTCTCTAACTACCACTTGAAATAGTTGCTATCCTATTTCCCAAGAATCTTACTCTCCCTTTACCTGAAAGGTAATAGACGTATAAAGAAAATAAGAAGGTAAATGCTGACTTCCCTTGTAAAAGGAATAAAACAAACAAAATACTTTTCCTCGAGGCGATGTAAGAACTGGACTGGGAGCTTCCAAAAGAGTGACACATTTGGCTGAGGACAGAGAGGCTTGGCAGTGCTATAGCCAGTCCATCATCCTGCTGGAGAAAGAATGAGGCCATAAGGCTGATTAGAAAGGAAACAGTGACCTTAATTTTGTTTCCAAAGAGGCTACTCCTTCCTTAAGTGAAATGAAAAGAAAAAGATGATTAAAAAAAAAAAAAAAAGAAGCACAATGCTATTTGTAGAAGTGAAATACAAAGTAATATAGCATGTAGTGACTAGTGGGAACTATTTTGGTCTATCTCTTAAGGCACTGCAAGGGTAGCATCAGAGATATAACAGAGAGGGGTGTGTTGCCTCATTGGACTCTCTCTGGAGTGATGATGCTCATTGGAGTCTGAGAAGAGAATGACAAAATAAAATTACAGTCCTTAGAGTAAGAACTGCTGAGCCTCAGTTTACCCCATGCTGTAAAATTGAGTAACACATACTTTCTAAACAACGAAATCCTCTAGTACTAAGAATGTCAATTCTACAATGTTTAATACCGTAGAATTGTGTTTTTACATCCATAGGATGAGAGTGTTTTCAGAAGACAGTGATAGATATTCTCTCTATGCTATTCTATATATTCTTTGACGATCAACTTTGTGAAGCTCCATCAGACCTGCCAGATGCAATAAATGTTATAGAGCCAAGTAGGACTTCACCATTCTTGCAGATTTTGGCTTTGCACAGCAAGATGTGTAAGGGCCTTAAGTTCAAGAGGTGTCCTCGTTCAGAACTGCACCACTCCTGTTGCTTTTTTTCTCTATTTATCTGTGCCTTGTGCTTTGCTCTGTACAAAGGTTTGCAGTGATTTGTAAGCGATCTAAGCAGAGGTAGGCCCAGCAGAGAATTATTATTACACTCAGACAGCTTTATGCATTGACAGAAGATGAAATACACCCATCTCTTTAATACTCTTTCCCTCTCTCTATAATTTTAAACTGTCCTTACTGACATTCTAACATAGGATCAGTAGTTTGCATTTATATTTACACCTCTTTTCTTCAGACCTACCACAGTAGTGTTCAAATTAAACCAAGATAGTTTTGTTTAGTTGTGTTCCAGACTGTATAGTTTCTAATGTCTCGAGGGCACTGTGGTTCAGAGCATAACTCTTCAGACCAGGAGTTTGGACAACAGCTCCTGAGCAACTGTGTCCTCAAACCTCCTTACCTTCCACGTAGATCGAGGAGTGCAGTGATTTGTAAAAGTGCCTTGAGATCTATGGCTGGGAAGTGTCAGGTAGATGCCAAGTGTGACTATAAATATAATTTGGACAGCAAAAGGGGATGGAGCCAAGCTCTTTCAGAAGGATATTTTTAAACTAAGGATGCTGAAAGTCTCAGATTCTCTATCTAAGCTAGACTGCTTTCAAAGCTTGCCAAACCATTTGCATTGATTTCAGTGAGAGAATTCATGAAAGAAAGGACTATTGTCATGAAGACAAGTAGCTCTGACCAAGCTTTCTTTGACCACTGAAATCAGGAGAATCAACATTTTTTATTCAAAGTTAAGATTGTTAGGAGATTGGGTTATTTGTGTAGCAGAGCTCTAGAACTTCAACAAGGATTTTGAGTCAGTGATAAAACAAAGACTAAATATATGTTTCTACATGGGAAAGCAGCTCAGAAATTTTTCTTTCTCTCCATCAGCACTCTTTCCTGGTTAAAAAGTCCATAATGAACAGTAACTCCCATGACTCTGCTAAGATTTTTAAAGCAAAGTCAATGCAGCTCATATAAAATCTGTTCCCCATTCTTAAGGTTCAGTGACTGTTGGGTCAGTGCTGTTAATGTGAATTTCTGTGCTGATGTAGCCATAGCATTAAATGACAAGGATGACAGTATTGCTAATTTATGCAGGCACTGGAAAGAGAGCTAACCCATAATTTTGTTATATTTTCAGGGCTTGACTTTTGTTCTAAATGTCAACAGGGTGTGCAAATGCCATGCAAGTCTCCCTTAGGACTTGGCTGAAATTCATATGCAGATACTTCTGAGGATGCCTTGCGTTCATGAACGTAAGAAACTTGGTTTAAATATAACAAGGGAAAAATAGCCATGATGTAAAATGTAAAAGTACTGATCAACTCCAGAGGATTCCTATGTATTTGTACTTAGATATGTATTTATGTTTGCCCACATACATGTACATTTACATGCACACATGTACATTCTGAACAGAGGACTTCAGATAACCTCATTGACCAATTCGAAAAAAGTTCTAGAGAGTAAAATAAACTTCGTTTACCTGCTTAACTCCTTGTATTATATAAATTAAAAATTATCATTGAAAACTTCTTAATAAGATAGTCCTGGAATCTGACTCTGACTCTTCAGATGATATAGTATGTGTGCAATGGAGAGGAAACTCCAGTAGTACACTTCAGACTTTTTCTGCATGAAAATGTTTATAGATGTAAAAGAACCAGTGACACGAAAGTTCCTACATAGATCCCTTTTGGTCGTGGCAATGCTGAATTGTTTGACATAGCTGGATGGAAAAATCTGTGCAAGAAGCTGCCCTTCTACTTCACCAAGAAGGCTTGTGTATATCTTCACACTGGAAGACAGAACCTGCTTTTCAACAAGATGCAGGGTATTTTAGAAGTTGTTGTTCACAATCTGTCTGCAGGCTGTGGAAAGCTTTGAAGAAGGGTTCCTGAAATAGGACCCCTGAAGAGTTGGGAAGAGGAACTACACAAGAACTACCTGGAACTCTGTAAACAAGATGTTTCTTATGAACCTGCAGGATTAGACTATAAAAATAATAATAATAATAATAATAATAATAATAAAATGTTAATAAAAAAAGATGAAGGCTACAGGGCACAGTGCTTTGTACAAATATTACACAAAAGATTTAGGAAACAGGCTGGACTATAAGAAATCTTCTTTTGAAATGAAGCACAGTGATTCTCTTCCAGGCTAAATTAATGGATGAATTTATTTTCATTAAACCANGTGCTTTGCCCAAACCACAATTCCTAATATTAGGAATGGCTTTTGTCCAAGATAAATGTTTATGCACTGCATGAGTAGTGGCCAATGACATGACTTTAGGCTAAAGAAGCAAGAAAAATGTATTTTAGAGAGCTTCCTCTTGTTGTGGAATTGTCTCAGAGGATGGGCAGATAAGAGTTTTTTCTCCCTTTCCTCTTCCTTTACATGGAAGTGTTTAAATAACAACAGAATCTAGACTTTCTGTAGCTTCTCAACTTGGAACAGAGATGGATCTGAAAAAAGTACAGGAGACCTAGGTCTTCATAGAGGCTGGGACTGCTCACACTCATTCCCATTAGACCCTCAGGGTAACCTTCCTAGTTCAGTGGCTTTGGTTATGAATTTTCATCTGACATCTCTTTGACAGATCAGGTATATCACTGTTATACACTTTAAGAAATCAGTTATACATTCTTATAACTTAATCACAGAATCACAGAATTGTAGGTGTTGGAAGGGACCTCTAGAGGTCATCAAGTCCATCTCCCCTGCCAAAGCAGCTCCCAGCCCAGGTTGCACAGGTAGATGTCCAGGTGGGTCTTGAACGTCCCCAGAGAAGGAGACTCCACCACCTCTCTGTGCAGCCTGTGCCAGTGCTCCATCACTGCACTGTGAAGAAGTTCCCACGCACATTTATGTAGAAATTCCTGTGCATCAGTTTGTGGCCATTTCCCCTCGTCCTATCACCACACACTACTGAGAAGAGTCTGGGCTCATCCCTTTGCCTCCAACACCTTAGATATTTATTGATGTGGATCAAATCCCCNATACAGTTTTTCTGCCACTTGTCGCTTATTTCTTGATTTTTGTCATTGGAAATGATTGATAAACAGGAAACAAGCAGGTTACCATAATGTAGAAATTTGCTGATCTGTTCAAGAGTGTAGAAGAGATTACACCTGCATGCAATACTTCACTATTTCACATAAGTTGTAAGTTTGTTGATTTCCTTCATATGAAAGGGAAGGAAGGAAGGAAGGAAGGAAGGAAGGA
>VXAB01008334.1:128860-155137 GCA_013399175.1 Odontophorus gujanensis | reverse complement strand
TGTAGGTGTTGGAAGGGACCTCTAGAGGTCATCAAGTCCATCTCCCCTGCCAAAGCAGCTCCCAGCCCAGGTTGCACAGGTAGATGTCCAGGTGGGTCTTGAACGTCCCCAGAGAAGGAGACTCCACCACCTCTCTGTGCAGCCTGTGCCAGTGCTCCATCACTGCACTGTGAAGAAGTTCCCACGCACATTTATGTAGAAATTCCTGTGCATCAGTTTGTGGCCATTTCCCCTCGTCCTATCACCACACACTACTGAGAAGAGTCTGGGCTCATCCCTTTGCCTCCAACACCTTAGATATTTATTGATGTGGATCAAATCCCCTCTGAGTCTTCTTTTCTCAAGGCTGAACAGACCCAGGTCTCTCAGCCTTTCCTCATGAGGGCGCTGTTCCACGCACTTTATCATCTTAGTAGCCCTCCATTGGGCTCTTCCAAGGAGATCTTTGTATTTTTTATAGCAGGGAGCCCAGAACTGAACACAACAGAAGAGAGCACACACACACACACACAAATGCGTCTTCGAACTTGAACAAGAAGCATCATTTGAGTTAATGAAAACTAAGCCTTCCCATCCCACCACCACCATCTAGCTTCATCTCTTCTGCTTTTCAGCTTTCATGTGAAACACTTCTTATCCCTTCATCACAAAATTGTGAACACATGGAATTATTTGAAGCCAACATCAATGCTGATCTTTTTTGGTACTGTGCAGAGAGGACTACAGAATTATAAAACTGCTGGCAATTACCTTTCCTTACTGACTGAACATCACTTGAACATGTGATATGCATTGCAGCATGCAGAATGTTTGACATCCCCAATCTTCCCCTGTCAAAGCAGGAGCAGTATCTGATCCCTGCTGCAATGGCTTCATTCCTTGAAAAACTGCTAGCAGCTATTGTGTTTTTCAGATTTTTTTCTATAACAGGGTTTCAAAGTTGTCTCTTGAATGTCAGTATCAAAGATAAGGGTGGTTTTATGCCTATGTTTTGGGCTGTTATATTTTTGCGGAGTGAAATACACTTTTTTGAAACGTCTTTCTAAGGCTTTCCTTCCTAATGAATGTTTTCAAAAATAAATGCTGGGTGTCACAAAAAAAAAATTGTTTTGCATTTCCATTTCATTTCCTGTCATTTTATAAATTCTCTTGAAATTGACCTTTCAAAATAGTAAACAGATGTTCTAATAATAATTAACAAGTATTTCTGAAAGTAGGAGAACTAACAGAGCCTGTAGAACTGAGTTTCTGTTCTTCCCTATCTTCAGCCCCCTTTACTGCAACACTCACCATTTTTTCCTTCCTTTCTGATTTCTCTATGATCTCAGATCCCACATCCAAAGCCTGCAGATAGCCTGTAGATAATCATTTCCCCTTGGTACCTTGCATGCCTCCAGGCTCTCTTCAAAGTCTAGTAATTACCAGCTGGCAAAAGGCACTACCTGCTGTGGCTGGTTCCAAAATATACATGTGAATACTGACCACTTATTACATACAGGCTGATTGCTCAATGTCAGAACAAGCAGAATAAAGTCACAGCACAGAAGATAAGGGTTTTCCCCAGATTCATAGGGTGTTAATTTTAGCCTTTTCCTCTTACTCTCTTATTAATTTTCATGAAACTTATCAGTACCTCTCTCTGTTTTCTTGGAGACTTCTAGTCCTTGTCCAACATGATTAATTCAGCAGTGATTTCAATTGTTAGTAAGGAGACTGATAAACAAATGGATGGACAAAGAGCTGCATAAGGCTTTAGGGACACAGAATAAAAATTAGATTGTCATAATGCATGTGCTCTAAGCAGCTCAGTAGACTTGATATCTAGTCTTGAATTTTACATCATGACATCGCCTCATCAGCAAGATAAATATTGTCACTAATTCACAAATGGCTCAACAGAGGCATGAAGGGTCACAGACCAAATCCATGGCAAAGACCATGGATAATTTTTTTTGACTGTCCTGTACTGTAACTTTAAAGCCACTGTACTTAGTTGGCTCTTTGGTACAGAAGTGGCTTTGTCATGCAGTAGGACTAAGAATAAAGGTACAAGGTACCTTGCAAGATACAAAGATTCATCCCTCTTACAGGCAGTGGTTGCTGTCACCTGAGCCTCACTTGAATGAAGAGAATGGGATAAGTGACACAGACAACACTTGCAGACTTAGTAGATTTATGATTTTTTTTTTCTATTCTGAATACCTGTATCTTGACTAATCCCATCCTCAGATCCTTCCATGGTTATTTCTTTATCCTTTCCATTGGACCTAGTCTTGCATTGACTTCTCCTAGCACTAGGTTTGCTACTGAGCGCCTATGAATCAACTCCTTTCAAATTCAGATCTTCTTGATCAAGCCATATCTCCTGTCTTCTCCTTAAAGGAGATGACAGCTCCCTGCCACAGGATACCCTACTACCAAGGATATCAAATGGCCATTAATGTTATTTCCCAGTGCCTCTGCACTGTAGAGGAATCTTATTTCCTTTCATGGATGGGAAAAAGAGGCACAATGAGGTTACAGAAGTCATGTAACTTTGATGAAAAGTGAATTAACTTCAGGAGCCCTAAGCTGAAATTCTACCTCTCAGTGAACTCAACAACAGAAATGTTATTCCTCAGCTCTTTTACCCATAACCCCATGATTCTCTTTGCCCAGAGCTGCGCCATTTGATCTGAAAGCTTTTGCCCCAGGTGAATTTCCATGGATTTATTGCATGGGTCTATCGTACAAGTCCTTAAACTCCTTGGGTATGATCCTTTCCCCCCAGTCTCTATTTGCTGATCTGGTTTGGTGACCTCTTCACATTCCTCATAAAGAGAGGTTAAAGATGTTCACCAGGTAACATTCTGTCCTTCAGACTCAGGTATGTTTTTGCAGAAAGAATATGGAATGGAAGTCTGTCCAACTAAGGACTCAAAGAACTCCATGGAAGTTTCAGTGATTTGAATAGCTATTGGTATCTTAGTGCTTAGATCTTCCTACACCTCACTGCATGAAATGTTTACACTTATGAGTTATTTTTAATTATTTTTAATCAAATTATATGGTTTCTGGTCTTTTCTTCTTATAAAGACCTGAGAAAAGATATTCTTGCAACCACTTCGTGTCATTTTAATAACCCACAATATGTCTCTTCTCCATTCTCCAGACTGAGGTTTGCCCACTGGAGGGGAATAAAAGAGAAATTGTGATTTAGTTTTTAAAGGGGGCCCCACTAAAACAAAACAAAGTGAAGTAAAGCAAATCAAGGCAAAACAAAACAGTTATTTCATCTCTGTTTTCCTTTCAAACTGCTAGGCTGCTTATCTATGATTCAAAGAGAGAAAAAAAACAAAACAAAACAAAACAGAACAAATCAATCTTGTAAGTTATCTACTAGATAATGATAGAGGGAACCTGGATTCAGATTCTGTCTATCATTGTGAGTTTTGTGTGACTTTAGGTGTTTTTTCATCTTGAAAAGAAGTATCAAAACATATTCTTGCATTTTTGGCGAAATTAAATCTTTAGCTTAACAGACGAGCCATGCCTGTCACTTTAGCCCTGCATGCACATACGGTCTTGATCTCAACTGATGTCTCAAGGTGTTAATGCAATGCAAAGACTCTGTAATCAAAACTTTGCAGTCAGCTGTACTGTCTAAATCAATCATCTTGTGCAAAATAAAAACTCTGAGGATCCCCTGGCAAGTAAAGATAGAGATAAATAATGAACAGGCCCACCACATTTCATATCATGCTGTTTTGGGTGAGAACATGAATTTCCTAGTGGTTTGATGGCAGCCCTCAGTTCTCCTCTCTAAAAGATCCCATTGAAATTGCTGACTTACTGGAAATTGCTTTATTAGTGGAACACAGAGACAAAGTACTGAAAATAAAATTAAGCATAATGTCACCCAACCACCTTGCCATTGAGGATTCTAGCCTTTTATGAGCTATGATAATCTCTTAACTACTTTTCTCAAGTAAAAATGGAGTGTAAAAAGGGATTAGCAGAGCAGAGCTGGCTGAGGTTGAATGCAGTCCACTTTAGGTTTTTCTAGTACAGCAGTTCTCAAATGCCTCAGGGCCACTAGCCCTGCTTGTGCCTATTGTGATTCCTGATAACCCATACTATAGTGTATAGTATGGTTTTTATACTATTGTATATTTTTATACTAGAACAAGCCAAAGACTTGGTCAATGTGGATCTACGTGGGACTTTCTGTAGAACATGACTTCTAGTCTGCAAATTTTGCTGAAAACTTCCGTGTGAAATTCTTAATTTGTTGAAACATGCTGACTTCAGTCTATATTATTTTATTTTTTTCAGAAAATAACTTCCTGATTGCAGCTATGTGTCTGCGAAGCAGAAAGTCACTCACCCTAAAGGACTTGGCTGCCTGGTGACAAGCAAGATCCTCTTGCAGTTGTATAAATAATGAAATATTAATGACAAACCCTTTATTCCCTTGGTTAAAAACTGATCTGGGATGTGAGAACTACACATAGTGAAGTCCTTGCTCCAATAAAGAGGTATTCACATAAAGAGCAAAGGCATCAGATTGGTCATCTTGAGAAGCTCCAGGAGCTTTCTTATGTTGAAAGTGTTTTTTTTTTTCAGAAAATCAAAGGGCTACAATTGGTATAGTCTACTTCTTTTCTGCCTCTTCTCAAGAGGGTCTGGTTTGATTTCAGTAGGAATGTTTTTCAAAATCCTAAAGAGTTTTCTGGGGACAAGAAAACCATTTCCTTCGCAACCCTACATGGCATCCATCACCACAGAAGCAGACACTCAAATACTAATGGTGCCTGTAGAGCATAAATTGAACTCTGCTAAGTAAAATTAAACCAATTAATCATAGGCCAAAACTTCAGAAAAAAAAAATAAAATTACCAGAAGTCTTTCCGTGTCTTTCAGACAGCTGCCAACTTCTGGGACTTGTAGGAGTCTCATAGGACCAGCCTGTTACTCTGCTCTTGCAACAGCTATGTCAAAAACAGAACTAGAAACAGGGTCAATAGTATTCCAATTTACAGTGTTACTCTAATCTCAAAGAACTAAGACTCAAGTTTCTTTTGTTTTGGTAGAGCAAGGGTAGAAATTCCCTAACGATGGTTTGTTTTCTCATTTGCTAAGTCTTTCTGGTCCCAGTTTTCTATTGAATATAGGTGTCTTCTTGCTTTTTCTCTTCCCTTTCTCATGTTGACAGCTGTCATACATGCACGTAAACATACACATAGATATGACAGGTTAGGCATTTGGGGAAACATTCAGACCTTGGTAATTATGGTTCCTCTTAAGTGAATTGCCCTTGACTTTCAACATCTTTTCTTTCTTCACTGACCATAGAGAGATTCATAGTGGCTATTCTTGCAGGCATAAATACTCTTCTTGAAAATATCTTTGCTTTTTCAAGCTGGACAGATGGTTTGTGTATGGATCCAGAGAGGCAATGCACTTCCAACAATGCCATTTGTATAGGTGGTGACAAGCCAGGTTGGCTCGTAGAAGGTGGAATTCACACCATTGCTCTTGTGGCTGGTAGCACAGTGGATGGTTCTCCGTTAACGTACTGTGAACGGCTGCATATGTGCTGTCTGGCAAAAGGGCCTCCATGCTGTAATGTATTTGCCAGCAGAGTCCCTTACTGCTTAGCTGAAGTTATTCTGTGTTTAAAAACAGTTTGCTGTTGTGACATGCAGAGGTATTCACCTGTGCAATCTCTCGTCCCACCTGGCCCCTATAAGAAAAAAAACCCTATCGTCCTACTTAGAGAGACAGGACTCCTTTATCATTAAAGAACAAATCAAATCATTTGGCGTGAAGGGATAGAAAATGCCATGATGTTCCAAAAAGATTTTTAAATAATCTTATTTTGTCTTCTTACCAGATTCAAGACTACAGTTGCCAAGTATCTCATGAAGGGTGATTTGAACAATAATTCAAGAATCCTCCCAAAAACAGTATAGATCAGAAAACTTTCCACATATTACCTTGTTCTGCAGACTCAAGATATATCATCTGAACTTTTTCTCTTAGACATAAATCCAAGCAACAATTATTCTGAGATAATGTTGCATCCTGGAAGAAGCAGTGGTGGCTTGAAGTACTTGAAAACTTAAGGCATTTCCATTTTGTCCAGACTCTAATCTCATTTTATTTGCTTGAGAAGAGGATGCTGCTTCTCTGTTCCCAGTAATACGTATCTTCTTTTATATAAGGAGTTTGGAGATGAACAGATGAATAATACAGTGTAATATGTAGCCTTATGTGATTCTTTCAAACTCCGTGTATCTGGTTGAAATCTTTTTCTGTATGCAGAATATAGAACTGTGAAGTGGAAGAGGCCTTCAGATCTTGTCTAATGCATCCCTTGGGCCAAGCTTCGGTCATCACACATGCCTAAGACATCACAGATGCCTATTTAGCCTCTGAGAAGCATGCTTTACCTTCTCAGAAAAAAAGTGTTTCTCTACCCTTAGCTTTAAAAAGTTTGTTAAAATTGGATTTTCATCAGCATTCATTTTTCTTGTACTATCTTTGGTGAACATATATGGAATTTATTCATGTCCTTTGGGAGCAACATTTTCATATTGGAAATTTTAAGACTGTCACTGCCTTCACTTCTCTTGACTGAAAAAATTCCACTTCTTCAGCTTGCCTTCAGTCCTTTCACTGAGCTCTTCCACTGCTCACATAAATTCATGGTACATCAAACTGGTCATGGTGCCCCTCCTAAGGGATTTATTCGGAGTAATTTGAATGTGTGTTTTGTTCTACATCATAACAGGATATTTTTGACCTGTAGTGTTTTATTATAAGTTTCATTCCACACATGCTGTGATCTTCAAGCACAGGTGGACAGATCTGCTCCCTGGAGTGCAGCTGTTTGCTCCATAGTGAACTCTTCACACTTTCCATTCTTATTTTGGAGTATTTACCAAGCTTTAGGTCTCCATATCTATTACTTTATTTACATGTTTGCAAGCTCTCTTTGCTCATCTTGACTCTCTAGACTAGAAAATGTGGTCTATTCTATCTTCCTGGTCATTGATGAAAATATTCAATGGAATGATCTGATTGCTGCAAATACTCACATGGATTATCTTTCACTAAAATTATTCTAGCACATACTCTTGTGATGCAGTTTTGTCTAAGATTAGCTTTCTTAACATGTTGATTTCACAAAGCCTTTCCAAGACTACTGATGTTAAGGAACAGGTTTTACACTGGGAATGGAATTATCAAAGACAACCACTGAAAGAACTCCTGATTTCTTAAATATTCTATGAGGAACAACAACAGCCTCTTCTGATTTGGAAACATTAACTGATCTGAGCAATATGTTACCATACCTTTCTTGTTTCACTCTTGGTTGTTACTCTTTCATTCCTGGTATTAATTTTGTTAGTCATCCAAGCGATTAATCTATCTAAAGACTATAGTGAAAAGACATTAAATTCTTCAGTCACAGTATCAGTTTTCTCTCTTTGTTCATCAAGTAATGTTCCTATGGTCACATTTATTTTAGTGGCAGAACTGCTTTAGGCAGCTCTCAGCCCCTCCTCCATCTACCCCTTTGCTATATCTCTTTCCCTTGCATTACCACTCATTTGTGCCAGTACAACAGTTTGCAGGAGCACATGGTGAACAAATTAACTGATTCAAGTTAAAAATAAACATGTTTTTCTGGGTTATTTCTTCATGCTCTTTCCTTCCTCTTCTTATTATTACTAATGCACCTACCCAATATGGTTTTATATTGATGTAAATCCTTTGCATAACATTTTATCTTTTCTGTTTTTATCCATACCTGCTTATACTGCATCCCATTGATTTGATCTACCATTTTCTCTATCACTCCTTAGAATGGAGATGATCAAGTGCAGACAGGCTTGTATTTGCTTTCCTAAACATACTATATGATGTTGTTTCCCTCAGATTTTTCCCCTTACGTTTGCTTCCTGTGAGACCTCTTCTAACAATTAGCCGTACTTACTGACATCTGCTTTCTTAAAGCCTCTTTCCATTTTACTTTCTGATTGTCCCTCTTCTCAAGAATCAGGAATTCACTCTCTTTCCAGTTTCTTCTTATTTTATTTTCTAATCAATTCATAGAATCTTTACAGTTGGGAAAGACCACTAAGATCATCTAGTCCAACCACTGATCCATCACCACCATGCCCAATAAGCCATTACATCTATCATTCAGAACAGAATGTACAGGAATCTTTTCTCCACTCAGCTGTCCCACTTTCAAAGTTAAAGCAAACTTCCCAGGCACCACGAGAGTTTGCCATTTCTGTGTCCTTCTACCCCAGCTGAAATTTGTTGTCAGTGCCTCTCACTGACACCAGCACACGGAGATTCAGATGTTCCATGTAGCTTTTCATACCATCCCTGTCATCTTGCCTGCCTGCTCTGCTGGTTACCACACACATCCCACTGCCCTGCTTGTTTCTCTATCTTTTCCATTGAGACGGTTTCAGCAAGTCCATCTCAAATTGATTTCTGTCTCTCAGAGCCAAAAATTTGTCCTTGATCTATAAACCACAATATCTTCTCTCTTTTCCTTCATCCTCTCAAGAACAAGCTGTACCTTTTCACATCAATATTCCAACCATGTGAATCAGCCTAGCAAACCTCCACTAAGCCAATTAAGACATAATTCTAATTATGTATTAAGATTCCTAGTTCCTCTAGCTTATTCCCTATGCATCTTACATCAGTGTACAACCATTTAAAATGTTCACAAGATTGACCCTGTGGTTTTCTTTTCATCTCCCCTTTGAACTTCTATGTTTACACTTTTCTTTTCCTGACACATTTAAGTTCATCCTTGCCACCTGCATCTATAACTGGTAAGCAAAGTACTGCTGTCATGCAGATCAGTACCAAGGTAAATCATAGTACTCAAATATGGCAGTATTAAAACATTAAAATCTTCTTAAGCACTCGAATTTTACAAAAGAAGATTTTTTTTTCTCTGAAATATTAGGACAGCTGTTGGGCATGCTATTAATGCTAAAACAAGAATGATTGAGAAGGATAAGTATTAGTCAGTGGAAAAATATCATCCTCAAATGAAAATCACCTAGTCTAGGAATGAGTCATGCAAATGGTTTGTCATTAATAGTGATTTCTTTTCCAAATCATGTTAGGCCATGCCCTCACCTTATCCCTACCTCAAGCTATCATAAAAACTATGCATTACTGTATTTGGGAATAGTTCTTTCTATTTAGTTTTTTGTCTTGGAGAATATGTCCATAAACTCTCTTGAATAATCTTTGTGTTCATGCAAATCGATACCTGTATGTATTCATGCATGTACTCAGACCACTCAAACACACAGCCACACAGCCAGCAGATCAGCTGTAGCTCCCTAAAGGTTACAAAGAGACCAAAAAAGAAAAAATGGCCACATTACAGTGCAGCTGAAATAACAAATGATAATATTTTACTTAGCATTTCCGTAGCACTTTCCATCCATCACACTCTTGTATTTTGGCAGCAGATTTCTGTGCATCCATGTTTTTTCTTGCTGTCATTCTCCAATTTAGGAAACTATTTAATCCTAATCACCTTAAATTTCCTTTGCTCTCCCAGAGCATGTCGTACCATTCATAATTCATTAGGTACTACTGGGCTCACTGGTATCATACGGAAATGCTTTTATTATGAAGCAGGATTTAAAACTGGGGTTAGAACACATACATCAATAATAGCCTTTGGTTCCTCTGTGCTGTAGGTCTCTATAGAGTTAGGTAGAAAGCCACTATACCTATTTTAAATAAGCAAAACACAGTGGAAATCTCCTCCAAATTAATTCTCAGTGGCCTCAGATCATGAAATTATAAGGCTGATCTTCCTTACATGTAATAAAAGAGTCATGGTAATTTTACACTGCAGTCAAAAAATAGGAGATTGAAGACTATATTTGCACAAAATCTGTTTAATTGTAAGGAAAAGACTGTGGGTTTATATTTTTTTCGGATATAGACAGACAGCTCCAATAGGACACTGAGGTCTTGACAATCCATCAACAGTGGAAGAGCCCTGAGCCCAAAACCAGGCAGGCTGCTTGGTGAAATACCTGAATTTAGGGTGGATCCAGCCCTATATGACTCATGTGGACCTGGCAGCAGAGTCAGGACTACAGACAACTTCTCAACTACCTACAGACTGCTGTAATGATCATGCTGTTTCCTGCAGAGCAAAGCTTGCATGAGGGAAACCAAGTGCCAGATACTTACAGCATCTCCCAAACCACTGCCAAACTCAGGCACTCAATTTACTGTGCACCAATTCTTACTGGTAAGCATCCTCCTTGGAGTCTTAAACACATACGTCATTTTAGAACAGTTTTGAATATACAGTAGGGAAACAAGCAGACTCAGGGGGTGGGAACCCTTAAATCAAGGTCACCATCATGTGAAAGTAGATGGTTCATCTCCCATACAAGCAGTGAAGTACTGCAGTGCTAATAAAATAAGGCCTGCTCCCAGCAGAAGCAGGCATATCTTTCAGCCCACTCTCTGTGATAATAGATGTAGTAACGTTTTGACTACTGCCTTGTGTTTACTGTGGGTGTTAGCTGAGACATTTCCATGTAAATAAAACATTTATCAAGCTCACAAAAATGTCTGCAGAGCAATTATTGCACAAGAATGGTGAGCACTGGATAAGCAGGCTCATTCATTGATTCCATCCACGTGCTTAGGCTTGTTGCAGAGGAAGCTGCTGCTTTCACAGATGTTGGAATTAGGTCAGGTCTCCTGTATGGAAGCTACATAGGGCAAAGAATAAGGCTTGGCACCAGGAGACCTGGTGTCTATTTGCATAGCTTCTGCTGAGTTACTGTATGGCCTTGAGCAACTCACTTTGCTGCTCCATGATGAAATTTCCCACCCATCTGTAAAATGGGGTTAATGGTACTTAGCAGCCTTTGCAAAGTACTTTGTGATACAGGCTTGACAATTATGGTGAGTGCTAATTGTTCTCCCTCTCTCCATAGAGAGAAGTTTCTTTCCTCTTGGGATTGTAAACTCAAGAACATTTTCTGCTGGCTGCAGTGTTTGCATTTGCATTAATGGTATCATCTTTTCTCATAACTTTTCATATGTGTGGTGTGCAGCATCTGGGATTGAGACTGTGAGGCTGGGTATTGTTCAGCCCCATAGCAACTATGGGCACTGTAACAGAGTTCATAATCCAAAGGTGACAAAAAGAGGCAGTAGAGAGGAGGCTGTAGTGAGATGGAGATCAGCCTTTGCTCCCAGATAACTGAGACAGAACAAGAGGCTGTGGCATTATGTTGTGCCAGAGGAGGTTCAGGTTGGATATTAGGAACAAGTTCTTCTCTGAAGGAGTGTTAATACATTGGAACAGGCTGCTTAAGGGAGTTGTGGAACATGGAGGTGTTCAAGAAAAGGGTAGCTGTGGCACTGAATGACATGGTTTAGTGGGCATGGTGGGAATGAATTGGAGTTGGTCTATGTGATCTTATGATCTTTTCCCACCGTAATGATTCTATGATTCTGTGAGACCCATGTCTCCTGGTCTCCAGGTTAGAATTAGCCACAAGGACGTCCTTAGGCAAGAATTTAATTTTACAAAATATTCACAAATTTCAAATAACAGCTCTTTTTAAAGAACGATCACTAACACCATGCTGTAGTGGAGTAAGTATCTGAAATTTCTTAACTACTGGAAAATAAAGGCTTCAGAAACCTTATCTTATTAGCACATTAATTGCAGCTGTCACAGACAGCAATTATTTGCTCAATTTTCCTCAAATTCATCATTTTCTTAAAAAAACAAAACCAAATCCAAAACTTCAGTAA
Source organism: Odontophorus gujanensis (assembly GCA_013399175.1). Classification (NCBI taxonomy): domain Eukaryota; kingdom Metazoa; phylum Chordata; class Aves; order Galliformes; family Odontophoridae; genus Odontophorus; species Odontophorus gujanensis. The sequence continues at coordinate 143,308 of VXAB01008334.1, read as the reverse complement.
TGAATATTCAGAGTATTTTGGCACTTGAAATCCTGTTCTCACTTTTTAGCTGTCTCTGTCCGCCTCTGAATGGCTTACACACCTATCAAGCATGCATGATTGACAGATGTCCTGCATGTATAGCAGATCAGAGTTTAATCTCTCATATCATAGACAAATGTACTTGTGACATGTACTAAATGACAGTTTCAGTGCTGAGCAGTACATACTGTGCCATCTGCCCAGAACAGGTACTCTCTAGAGCAAACACCAACTTGTCTCAACTCCCTTGGACATTTATGGTTCATCTGCAGTTACCTGGGCACTGTAAACCATCTACAACTTTTAGATTTTCAGCAGTAGGAAGGGGAATATTGCATGTGATTCCTGTGATTATGCCTCTCCTTTAGTTATATCATCTAAAAAGATCAGGAAAACATGTTTCTCTTCTTTAATGTTTCACTATGTCCAACTTTTTGGCCCATCTTTGGAAGTGTTAAAGGCCCAGTTGGATGGGCCTTGGGAAAATCAATCTAGTGCCTGATTTAGTGGTTGGCAACCCTGCAGATACACTGCAACTGAATGATCTTTGAGGTCCCTTTCAATGCAAGCCACTCTATCATTCTATGATTCTAAGTTGTTTGCCTTGGTGCTCTCCATCATGAGCAGTGTGGTTTTGGAGAATTACTGCATCTCCAGAAAAGAGGTAATTCCTTCAGACGTGAGGAACCTTGGGTGTAAAAACCATTCTAAGCAGCCTTAATGTAGTTTTTAACAAATACACAGTTGTATACATATATATATACACATATAAATGAGTGATAAAGACTTTACACTGAAAAATTATAAGTTTGGGTGGTGATGGATTGGGCTGCCAAGAGCCTGCAGGGAAGGAAGAATATATGCCTGTTGTTGGAATGCTGAGGGAGCTGTATGCTTTGTCCACGTGCATCAGATCTTTAATGTGCAGGCAATTTTAACTGTGTAACATTGAGCTGGAACAGTACATGCAAAATGAATTTGTTATGATGGAATATTTAGTATCATTATTTAGATTAGTGCACTTTATCACAGGACAGGCCTTTTATGACCACCTAGCGTAACCTTCTACATAACACCTAGCAATTTTTGTAGCTTCATAACTAATTCCAAAGCTACAGCACATCTTTTAGAAAGACATCACCTCTTGATTTAGAACCTTCAAGTTGTGGAAAATCTAACACCTTCATTATAAATTGTTCCCAAGGTTCATTACTCTTGCTGCTAAAATTTGCTTCTTATCTTTAGTTTGAATCTGTCTGGCTTCGACTTCCAGTCTCTGGATCTTGTTGTACCTTTGAGAGATGAAGGAGCCCAATCCTATTGAAAATTGCCTTCCTGTGTAGGTACTTACACAGTGTCAGTCTCCTCCTAACCTTCTTTCCAACAAGCTAAATACACTCAGTGTGAAAACTATTCTTTCTTGGATGGGAAGATTGATGGTGCCAAACTCAGGCAACTATCTGTGCCTACTTGCCTCAACACCTCTCTGTCATCATTGGAGGTTCCTCCTGAAGGCAGTTTAACTCATCTGAAATGTGAACATCACCTGAAGGTACCCATCTCTCTCCAGTAATTATTTAAAGTGTTTTAGGACACCTATGATCTTCACGTGGATGCCTCCTCTAAGAGACTGAAGTTTGGTGAGATTTCCAACCTTTAAATCATCTCTTTATCTCCTTGTAAGATCCTTTCTATTTTCTCAACAACTTTTCAGAAGGATAGACATTGGAAATGGAGACACATCATCCCTGTCTGATCCCGCTATCCTAATACATAGTTAATGCCTCTATCCTGTTCAACTTGCATGCATTTGACCAAGAGCAAAATTAGCCTCGTGTCTTAGCCATTAGCTCCACATTCAGAGTTCATATTCAACACATTGTCTGCAATGACCTTTCAGTCATTTTTTTTTCAGAGCTTCTGCTTTCCCAAATACAGTCCAATATCCCCTAGGGCTCAGAGATACAGAAATTTCAATTTGGGGTGATATTAAAATAGATTTGTAGTGTACTCAGAGCTGCCAATCAGGATCAGGGCCTCACCACGCAAACATACAGTGAGAGACAGTCCCTGCCCTGAAGAATTTACACTCTAAATTAGACAAGACAGACAGTAGTACTGTGTGGGGGTGGTTAGATGGAGACACTGAAAAGTGAAGGCCGCAAAGAAATTTGAGGTTTCCTAGACCTTGCCATTCTCACTAACTTATAAAAATGATGTGCAGGTGTTATTTTCTTGATACCCACTGAACTGCTCCATCTCAGCATCATTCCTCCTACAGCCCCCAAAGGCTGTAGATGCTGGGTTGCTATGGGTTGACTAGTTATGCCTCACACATGGGGAGAGTCTAAGTGCATTTTTGGCAGCAGCATTGGCCAGATGGTTTTGCTCTGCAAGAAGCCCTAAGGTCAAGAGAATGGCTGAGATGAAGCTTCCTGCCAATGCTTCTCCAAGGCAGAGACATAGCTCATAGCTGTGGCAAATCAGAATTATTAGAGTTGGAAAGGGCCATTAACGATCACCTAATCCAACTCCCTTGCAATGAACAGGGACACTTGCAGTTCGACCTGATGCTCACAGCCTCGTCCAGCCTGACCTTGAATTTCTTCAGGGAAGAGCCCCAATGACACATGAGCTGTGAAGGCAACCTAATGTATCTATGAATCTATGAATCTATAAGGTTTTTATGTATATTCATGTTATCACTGTCAACTTTGACTATCTAGCTGAACAGTTTGCAGCCTCACAAAGTGCAAACTCAGGTGAACTGCTGAGAAGAAGAGCGTGAAGCACCCCCTTTTGTCTTGTTTTTAAGTCCTCTTTTTGCTTTGGGCAGCAACGCAGGTCATGGATGCATCAATAAGATGGAGGTAGGATTTGCATCGTATATTTTTCCATGGGTCCTTTCTGTTTCATTTAAAGTCTATATAACATCTTTCTGCTTTCAGGGAAAACAAAGATATGACCTGTTTTAATCTTACTTTTTCTGCCATCACCTAGATTTTATTCCTCTATAGGTTAAGCTACTAAGAAAGCACAATGAAACAGAGCAAAACAAAACTGCTTTAGCAATCAATTCCTGCCACTGAAGAAGCAGTAAGTACTTTCTTGGGAAGAAAATAATTTAATAGAGATATTTAAACACACTGTAAAATCATTTCTAGAAAATAACATACAGCCTTTGAAAACAGATTCTCTATGACAAGAACCTGCAAAATGCTGAGCAAACTCACTTCTGCACAATGCCCCTGGGAGATGAAGACAATCAGAGTTTAATCCTACAGGAACTGTAGTCAAGAACAGTAAGACAAGGCATTCAACACCTTCCAGCAGGTGTTCAGCTTCAGTGCTGCTGCTCTCTGTGCGCCGTTCTCGTTTATAACAAGCCCTGTTCTGATAAAAAAAAAAATAAACCTTTGCTAAATGTATCCAATGCTTTCACAGCTCCTAGCATTGATTACATTTTCTATGTGACACCAGGGCACATTGGCCATGTATTTTCAAGCCAGGACTAGAGGGTAAAGGCAGACTTTCCCTTGTGATGGTTGCTCATGTTTACTCCAGGTTGGGGTCAGGAACTCTGTTGTTCATGACCCCATGACACCATCGATGTAAGAGTCAAAAACAGAATGGGGAAAGTCAAACGAGAAAGAAGTGAAGCAGAAAACTGCAAGAGGCATCTGATGTGTCTAGAATGGTAAGAGCAAACAAGGGTTGTCTGAAGAAGAGGGGTGAATGCTGGCCATATTATATCACTGAATCTTAGAATCGTAGAATAGCTTAAGTTGGAAGGGATCGTAAAGATCATTGAGCTCCAACCTCTGCCATGGGCTGGTTGTCACCCACCAGCTCAGGCTGTGCAGGGCCCCATCCATCCTGGCCTTGAACACCTCTAGGTATAGAGCATCCACAGCGCCTCTGGGAAGCCTGAAACATAGGCAATGTCACCTATGTGACATTATGCTTTCAGACACAGGGCACTGGAAGGGAAAATGGTTTCTAACATCTCTCCTTTACCTTACAGAAAAATATAAATATCAATTAATTAACTTTCCTCAAGGACAAAGCAAGAAGATAGTTGAACACCTCAGAGAAGAACATGGGAAAATTAATTTGTTTGCTTCTTTTCAGTAAGCCACACAAAAAAGGTGAAAGTAATCTATAAATATAACATATTTATTATAATTATTCATGCACATATAAAAATGAAAGGTAAAGATATCTAAGCACCCTCCACATCAGTCACTGAATGAAGTAAATAGTTAAAAAGCTAAATATCATACAAATAAACATTGTATATTTAATTAATCTGCTGTAAACGAGGCAATAAATGTCTCACAGGGAAACTTCATTTAGGATTTCCAGTGTTCTATGTTTGAATTTGAGGCATTAACAACATTCCTGACTCTGAGTTGGGATGATGTTTGATTTTTGGTAGCAATATCATCTCTCTGACTAAGGTGCCTGCTTGCCCTGTGCTACACTTGTGAAAAAAAGGGAAAAAAGAAGAAGAGATAAAACCAGATGTGCTGGGTACTAATCTGATTGCTTGACGTGTTTTTGGAAGATGCTCTGATACCACGATGATTCGAGTTAAATGAGAACTTGCAGATAAATGGAACTAAGCCCCAGGTTGTCAGTAATGAACTTCAACTAACTCACACTGGGCCTAAGCCCAACAACACTGGGCACTTTTGCATCCCACAGAAGGCAATGAAAAGGCACAAGTACACTCATCTCCCTGAGGATCCAAGATACAATACCACTTGCAGGCAAAATGACATTAGCTGCTTACTGTGCTGCAATTTTTAATGGTTTGTGTGAAAAATTTGTATGAATGATATAATAATCAAACAGAGTTATGGAGGATGTTCCCTTAGATCTCAGCTGAGTTATACTTCATTAATATCCTGTTTTCTCTTTGTTTGCAGCAGTGATTGTTTTTATGAGTGGAAAAGTGTATTTTGCTCATTTGTTTTTATTTAGCATGGGGGAGCATGAAAAAAAGGAAAGGAAAAAAACTCCTTGCTGCTTTCCCCTTTTTCTTTCCTACATGTTATGCTCACACCATAGGAAGAGTTATATTAGTGATAGCAGAAGTGCCACTAAACAGAGCTGTTGCTAGCAGGGTCCTGGCATTGTTTCCCTGACGATGTTCCTAGGTACCACGGTGATGAACATGGAAGTGATATGAGTGAGGACATTTACCCTTTGCTTTTTCCCTCAGATTTCCTCTTGCTGCTGCCAAGAGTTCTACATCTGTAGCTGGGACAAGAGCAAACACAGGACTGCAAGGCTGCTTAGACCCTCTGTGGCTGATGACACACTCAGGGAAACATAGAATCACAGGATGATTTTTGTTGGAGGGAGTCTTAAAGCCCATCCAGTTCCACCCCCCTGCTGTAGGTAGGCATACAGAATCACAGAATCATAAGGGCTGGAAGGGACCTCTGGAGATCATCTAGTCTGACTCCCTGCTAAAACAGTTTCCTTAGAGTAGGTTGCACAGGAAATGTCCAGGTGGGTTTTTAATACCTCCAGAGAAGGAGACTCCACAACCTCTCTGGGCAGCCTGTTCCTGTGTTCTGTCAACCTCGAAGTAGACATTTTTCCTGATGCAGAATCTTCCTGTGTTTCAGTTTGTACTCATTGCTCCTTATTCTGTTGCTGAGCACCACTGAAAAGAACCTGACTCCATCAGTTTGACTCCCACATTTATGTTACTTATAAGCACTGATAAGATCCCATCTCAGTCTTCTCTTTTTCAGGTTGAATAGCCTCATATCTCTCAGTCTTTCTTTATAAAAGAGGTGCTCCAGGCTCTAATAATCTTCGTAGCCCTTAGCAGGACTCTCTCCAGCAGTTCACAGAATTACAGAATCACAGAATTGTAGGAGTTGGAAGTGACCTCTAGAGATCATCGAGTCCAACCCCACTACCAAAGCAGCTCCCAGCCCAGGTTGCACAGGTAGGCGTCCAGGCAGGTCTTGATTATCTCCAGAGAGGTAGCCTCCACAACCTCTCTGGGCAGCCTGTGCCAGTGCTCCATCACCCTTTGTGCAGAAAGTTCTTAGGCATGTTTTTGTGGAACTTCCTATGCTTCAGTTTGTGACCATTTTCCCTCATCCTATCACCGTGCACTGCTGAGAAGAGCCTGGCCTTGTTCCTTTGCCCCCACACCTTAGACATTTATAGACATGGATCAAATCCCCTCTGAATCTTCTTTTTTTCAAGGCTGAACAGACCCAGGTTGCTCAGTCTTTCCTCATAAGGGAGGTGCTCCAGGGCCCTTATCGTCTTTGTGGCCCTCTGCTGGACTCTTTCAAGGAGACCTCTGTCTTTTTTGTACTGGGAGCCAATACTGGACACAGTACTCCAGGTGAGGCCTGACCAGGGCAGAGTAGAGGGAGAGGATCGCCTTCCTCGACCTGCTGGCTACGCTTTTTTTAATATATCCCAGGATCCCATTGGCCTTCTTGGCCACCAGGACACACTGGTTGCTCATAGCCAACCTGTCATCCTCCAGGACCCCAAGGTCCCCTCTCCACTGAGCTTCTCTCCAGCAGCTCATCTCCCAGCCTGCACCAGTGCATGTGGTTATTCCTCCCTAGGTGCAAGACACTACACTTGCTCTTGTTAAACCTCACCTGGACACTCTCTGCCCAACTCTCCAGCCTGTCCAAGTTTGACAGCCTTCTGGTTTGTCAGCCATTCCTCCTGGCATTGTATCATCAGCAAACTTGCTGAGGGTGCACTCTATCCATTCATCCAGGTCACTGATGCAACCTGGCCTTGAAGCACTTCCAGGGATGGGACATCCACAGCTTCTCTGAGAAACTCTCATCTTGAAAAATGTATTTTTTCTATGGACATGTATCTGACCTTACCATGTGCTCATACTTGTAGGTAAAAAATTCCCTGTCAGCAGGACACTGCATGCTCTGCCCTTGCTCCATCACCTGCAACATCTCCGTTAGTTGCAGTGCCTCTACCAACTTGTCAGCTTAAGAGTGAACTCGTGCACTATAAAATAATGTGTGGATCCCTTCCTTTTGCCCTGCAGATGATGGAAAGACACCAAGAGCTCCACTACAAGTGTGACACTTTATAACACCTTGTTTATTTCAGAGATAAGCAGCATACATCAAAACTTGGGGAATTATTTCAACTATTTGGATGAGGATTCAATATGACTGATGTGTATGGCAATGCCCTAAGGTGCATATTTAACTTTCAGCCTTTAACCCTGTAAGAAAGGATTTGAGACTTTCCTTTGAGCACTGGGAGTTCACATTCACATCACCAATACTAACACATGTAGCCAGAAGTGCAGGTAAAAAGTGAGGATGTGAGGATGCTCTGCACGATACAGTTTCTCAAGTACATGCTCCTCTGAGTGAATGAATGGAAAGTGAGATGAATTAGATGCAGAGCAGTACATTTCCCTCTGTCTTACTACTAAGCTCCTTGCTCACAGACATAGAAATATTATATGGACGGCTTACAAGATATGCACACTAATACTACAGCTGCCACTTGGAAGGGTAGTGGGGAGGGAATAACAAATGCTGCATTGTCAATCTGCAACAATAAAGGATCTTTTTCATTCCTTGTGCACAAGAGCTCCAATTATAATCTAATTCAATTCAGATTAACTATGCTTTGATGGCATTTCCATTACATAAAAAATAAATTTATTAGCCAAGTATAATGTGTTTTGACTGTAGTTCTAATGCTAATAAGGAGGATATTTAACTGCTTTAATGCTGCATTTTAACCACAGTTATAAGCTATTTCTTCAAAATTTATAATCAAGGTGTGCAAATATTACACTAGAAACTCACAGAAAGAAAAATGATCAGGATTTACAGGTGAGCTGTTAATAAAATTTTATAATCCACTGGGTTTAAATCGCATCCGTTACGATTTTTCATAGCATGCTTTCATCAAAATCTCTTTCCAAGTGCTTTGTCCCCAACTAATAGCATGGTCTGTTGAAAGGTGGCAAAAGAGATGGGATCAAATTAATGTTACTTTAATTTAATGATTGTTAATGACTCATTGCAGGTATATCTGATCCACAGACACCTAATCTAATTATAGCACAAGAGCTGTCTCTTTATGCTCTGTGAATGGACTTTAAGCCTTTTTGTGCCACCAGACTCTCCAGCAACCCTCATCTTCCCCACTGAGTTCCTGATGAGCTTATCATCTGCTCATTGTTCATAATCTAATATCTGCTGTGAACTCCTTAGAACAAGGTGCTCACTATTGCCCACTTTCCCCACTGAGCAAATGGAAAGAGGGTCCTAGCAAATTACCCATTCTGATTAATGGAATATGTATTTATGATACCACCCAGGGTTTTAGGGCACGCATTTGAGATATTTCACATGAGAACCCCAAGAAACCTTCCATTCAACCCAGAACAACAGCAGAGCTGGATCGTTTTGCTGGTCTTCAAGTCATCATTTGTCTTTTGGCAGATTATGCACAGGATGCTGGCATGGAGCTCAGAGACTGACAACTCTGCCATTTGCCAAGATGCAGGAGACTCTATAGAGCAAGAATGAGCTATAAAACTGTATGCTGAGAGGAAATACACTCAGCCTACACTCACCCCATTTATTACAGAAAAGACCTAAGTTAAGTATCCATCTCGCAGTACATGGCATTTATTTCTTAGCTTGCACTTGAACTGAAACTGCCACTGCTTGGGCAGCTTGCTTTAGTCAAGGAACAGTTGTCTTTGAATAAGCTAGATCCCTTGGCTCTGGAACCACTCAAAAATGGATACAGTGACAGATGGAAAATTCTGATTACTCCAAACTTATATCTATGAAAGCTCCTTTTTAATTACATTCCATGGTGACAGAAAACCAGACTCCTGCTGCACTTATGAATTACTCTTTATTCAAATTTACTTCTCATTGATGTTGTTAGTTTATATGAACAGAATTTAACATTTGATTTCTTTTTCACAGTTCCTTTCCAGAATGAAAAAATTACATTGGGAATTCATTGCTGAATTAAATTGTATCTGGGGATAAAAAAGTAATAAAAGCACCAAAAAAGACAAAAAACAGCCCAGCCCAACCTTTGAAGTAATGTGACTTCCAAGAAAACAGAAACGTCAAAAGGAATTTGGACCACTAGTCAATCTTCTCCAATTATATATGATGAACAACTTATCCACCCTTTTTAATACTCTCATGGGGAAGCTCATTTTCCACAAACAGATCAACAATTTAATATTTAGGGTTATTTTTTCCTCAGCTTAAATCTTCTTTTTATTGCTTAATACACATCTGTACACAATATATCTAACCTCCTGAGTGTGACATTTTTTTTTGCAAGTGCTTTTCTTTACATGAGAAAGAGATTTATTATAGCAATCTAAAAGATCAAGAAAAAACAAGATTTAATGACTGGGCTCTACAGTTGGATTAACTGACTCTGCATATGCTGATTGTTTTTTTTTTTTCTTTTTTCTTTTTCTTTTTTTTTTACAGCTAGAGCAATTAGTCATCCAAATAACTTATCTGGAGATAAGGCAGGCTGCCTATCATTGCAAATCTCTGAGACAAGACCTTCCATCTGGAAGGGAAGATGGGAGCTACCTGTCAAGCTCTATGGCCTTGTGATTGTAAAATGTCAGATTAGATAATCATAATGTTCCCTTCTGGCCTTCACATTTACAAAGTATTTTTTACAGAGTTGGTCTGTACTAGTCACCTAGGTCAAATAATAAGTCAAACATCTGTGAAAAAGTAGATATGCAGATACAAGCGTCACCATGGAGCAGAAAATGGCAGTTTTCACCCTGTTAAATGCATCAACCAGATCCTCAAAGTGACGACCAGACAGCTGAGGGCAACCTGCAGCTCTAAAACAGCAACTCAAATGACAATTTGAGGGGAAGTAACCAACACTGGAACAAAATATTGCCACCTCAGGTGGCAGGTCACATCTGTTTAAAAATCTCTCAAGTCATTTAATCGTTCCTGGTGTAAGTTAGACATAAATTTACGACTGATACATAACAGAAAACAAAACAAACAAATAAAAACTCTTCATTTCGGAGTGCCTGAACATAGTCAGTGTAGGTTTCTGTGTGAGGTGGTAACAACCTCTCCTTTCATACCCGGTGCCACAACATCTGGAAAGGTGTTTGGTGGAAAGACCTAATTTTCAGAATGAGCTGGAAGCACTTCAGAGTCATCCACTCAAACAATTAAAGAGGTAGGAGGGCTGATCTGGGTGGAAACTACTTCTGGAAAAGTAATGACTAAGGCATTGTGTTGGTTCTTGGACTTTTATGGGAAGATTTACAGACAATTCTGTGGGATTTAGATAACGGATGGAAATATGTTAATCAAAGGTAAATGCTCAAAATGAATGGAAAAGAGAAGGAAAAGGAATACTTAACCACTGCACAGAGTAGAAATGAGATGAATTTTAAAGAAAAGGTAATAAAATCTAACTTTCCTAAAACATCAAAATTTACATTGAACAAACAATGAAAATAAATATCCCATGGAGCTGAGTATGCTTTTTTGTTAATTTTTAAGTTAATTTCACTAGTGGGAAGAATATTAGGAGTTGATAAGGCATAGCCTGGAAATTGAGAATTCTTAGATGAGCTCTAGTTCATATTCAATTTTTCCATTAATCTCAAGACAACGCTTTCTGCTCTGAGCATATTCAAAATACTTCTTCAAAATCTCTTTGTTTGTCCCTCTTTTTTTTCCAACTCTTTCCTTAATAGAGCTTCAGGGCAAAAAGGATACCTATATATCTATATATTTGCAGTTCTTGCTTTAGAGACTTCTGTCTAACTGCCCATTATAGGAAATTGTCTTCTAAGTATGGAGACAAATTCAGCCTCTGATGAACACTGAGCTGCAGAGTACCTGAACTTCTGACCTTCCCAGTGAAAAAGAGCCATGCCAGTTTTCATCTTCTGCCTCCTCATTATGCATTGTTATGTACTTCTAGCCAGAGCACTCCAAATATTTAAATTATGAATAATGAGGAGAGAACAGAAGTATATCTAGTCCAATAGTACTTTCCATCGAGATTAACAATGCATGCATTTTTGTTTGATATCCCTACCAGTTTATTATTATTATTATTATTATTATTATTATTATTATTATTATTATTATTATTATTATTATTAATCATTATTTTTATTTTGCTTCTTTTTATCTGGAGGATGAGCACTAAAAGAAAAAAAGATCAACTTTAAGAGAGGGCAGTATTTATCAGCTTAATTATCAGTGAGTATCCAGATCCTGCAAGGACCTAAACACTCACAGTTCAACAAGAGTCAGTGACTACTAAAGATAAACAACTGTTCTCAGTACCAGTTATTATTTGTACAAATCAAAAAAACACTTGAGCAAGAGAAACTGTGCTGAAAGTAACAGATGTTTATGGTCTCAAGGAGCTGCTGTTCCCTGGAGACCTATAAGTAACACCTCAAAATTTCTTCCCTCTCTGCAGCCATTGCAAATAATACAGAATTTCAGTGCTGGATATAGAAATATTTTAATAGATTTAATTTTAATATAGAAATATATTGAGGCTCTTTTTTGTGCACCCTCCCTCTCTTAGCACATACCTTGCCTTTTATTCTACATAGAGGTGCTGGATAATGCATGGAATGTACTCAAGTAGTTCTTTCCAAGAAATAAATGAACAGGCATGCATGAGGAAAGGAAGAGAAATGTGATGAGAAAGGAAAAAGAAGTAAGTGAAAACGAAAAATAAATTGCATGATGTTAAAATAACAAGAATCTTCTGAAAATGTTTTATAGGAGAAAAAAAATGTAGTCTTTTCTATATTAAAGCATATCTTGCTTGGAAATGGACCCTAAGCAAGGAATGATGATTAATCAAGAAGAATCTCTCACGATAACACCCCACAAGGAAAGTTAACAAAACTGCTGTAGACCTCTCTATGTCTTTCGTCAGCCAAACTGTACAGACTTGTTGGCACATTTACACCATGCACAAGCCTCTCTACTACAAACTTGTGGTGGTCCTTTCCATGTTTGATTCTGTAAAACCATCAAGACCTTAACCCAGCTGTATACTTTCTATACTTCCTACTGGATCCATTACAGCATCTGCACTCTCTCTAAGCACTCATCAAGAAAATGTCCTGAATATGCTGGTGATACTTTCTGCTAAACAATAAACAGGAGACTCTTTAAATGATGACCAACCGTGGTCTCTGTCCTAGTCTTCTGGAAACTCAGGTATATCATCCTCAGCACTTTCCTCTGTGCCGGACTACACAGTGAGCAAAGGTGGGATTTTATTCTGAAAACACCAACTGTGCAGAAATCAGATGCACTGAGGAGGAAAAAGAAAGACTTACATCCCTCTAGAATTGGGTGCCAACGTAGGCAGTTACTTCATAGAGCAGGAAAGTACTGAGCACATGGCCTGTGACAGACTTTATACTGCCAGAAATGGGAGCTTGCACAGCACACCTACAGCATGAGAAATGGGCTGTGGAGGGACTTGGAGGAAGCATGGACAGGAGTGTGCTGAACAAGCAAAGAGGAAATCATATAATCAGGTTACAAAGGTATGGCCCTTGGCAAGACCTCTGGTAGTAAAATCTATGTTAACAATATCACCTTGTAAATTTGTTGAATGCATGTAACTGTGCTTCCTCTGAATAATATTTTTATTATGAAAAAAGCCGACCTCAAAAGATAAATGTGTTTCAAACTAAGTTTGAGTGCAGTTTTAACATATTGCTCTCATACTTTCATAAAAGGAGAAGAAATGCAGCATTCAAATAGTTTGAGTTACAAATGAAAAATTAGTGACCAGCTGCAAGTTCTTTTGTTTTCTTTTCCAAATTAACAATAAGGAGGGCAGCTCAGTTTACTTTTCTGACATCATAGCCAGGGAATATTTTTTTTCGTGCAGGTTGGCTGTTGCTTAGGGGGGATATTAAACCATTTGCATTAATAATAATCAAGGACTATCTACCATCAAAACAAGTTGTAGACTCGACAGTCTGATTACATCATTTTGGAGAGAGGAAATGAAGTTTAGCATTTGTTTAAACACAGGGAAATGAATTTAAGAGGTTACTAAAAAAACATTAAAACTCATCTCTCACTCATTCAGTTGCGTTATGGATAAGAATCTGCAGACAGGGAGAGGAGGGGGACTGAGATACACTGACCTTTGAGAGTGTTTTGTTAAGGGTGACTCATTTAGTAAAAAAATGCATTTCAGTTCAGAGAAATGCAAGACCGCCCATCTAAGAACTAAGGATATAGACCATACTGAAGAGGCAGAGATATGCTATACTGAAACAAGATATATGGCTTCATCCTGGATAACCAACTGAAAAGAAATATGGCGTGATGCTCTAACAAAGTATGCAAACATAATCTTTGGATGCTTATGCATCAAGATGGGATATAGAGGTGCTATTAGTGATAGGGTTTGGAAGGTTTTTGCTGGACTGTTTCCAGTAGTCACACTTTTAAAATAGATGCCAATTAAGAAATATTTTGGAAAATATCTTAAAAAGGTAAGAGATACAAATGTTTCTTTAAGGGAAAATCGTAGTTTACATTGTGTTACTTTGTGTTTTTCCATTTTCCATTCAGAGGGAAAGATAAAAGTGTTGGCAAGTCACGAGATTCCTCTTTCCCTTTCAGATCACCCCAGCAGTGTGTGAGCTCCCTAGTCATCTTGCCTTCAGCGTTAGACTAAGGCATTTGGTTTTTGGACACTCTCTCATTTTATTTCATTTATTAGCTTCAGTTCCAATTATATTGTATTATATTGTGTCATTTTACCTTCTGGTATCTTATTTAGTAAGTTCGTTCTCCTCCTCAGATCACATAATCACAGAATCACAGGTTGTTGCTGCTGTCTTATTTTTAGGCCCATCTCCCTACCCTTTCCCCTTTTTCCCTTTCCTGGGGTGTGAGTCTGTGAGTCCCCCTGCCCCATACAGAATCACAGAACTGTAGGGATTGGAAGTGACCTCTAGAGATGATCTAGAACAATCTCCGTGCCAAAACAGGCTCCGTAGACCAGTTTGGACAGGTAGGCGTCCAGGTGGGTCTTGAATGTCTCCAGAGAAGGAGACTTCAAAACCTCTCTGGGCAACCTATTCCAGTGCTCTGTCATGTCATGAAACTAGGCCAAACTGGCCTGTAAACCGTTGACAATGCAATTAAAGAGTGTATCTAGAATTTGTTTTCCACCAGTTAAACCAACTCAAGACTGATATATAGCATATCCGTTTGAGGAGAAGGGAAGGGAAGGGAAGGGAAGGGAAGTCAAGGGAAGCCAAGGGAAGCCAAGGGAAGCCAAGGGAAGCCAAGGGAAGCCAAGGGAAGCCAAGGGAAGGAAAGTCAAGGGAAGGAAAGTCAAGGGAAG
>VXAB01008334.1:90527-128847 GCA_013399175.1 Odontophorus gujanensis | reverse complement strand
AGAAGAGAAGAGAAGAGAAGAGAAGAGAAGAGAAGAGAAGAGAAGAGAAGAGAAGAGAAGAGAAGAGAAGAGAAGAGAAGAGAAGAGAAGAGAAGAGAAGAAAAGAAAAAAGAAAAGAAAAATAGAAATAAAAGAAGGCAGAAGATGTAGGCTTGGCAGAGAAGTTATCAAGTGCTGGATAGGATAGCACAGGATAGTACTAACGCAGGACGGCATAGGGCAGGAGGAGATCTACCAGAACATCATGTCTCCTGTGGACAACTGTGACACTGAAGGATGTAGGAGAGTGTCCTTATCCCTATTGCCTGTGAAGATCCAGAAACACATCCAATCCCGTGGCATAAAACTGTGGGTTATCTCTGAGTTCTTGATCTGTCAATTCTGATACAACTAATCATCCAAGAGAACAACTGGCCCTAGTATGTGCATTCTTGCAGCAGATGACAGCCTTCTGCATCGTGTAATAGTTAAAGAACTTGTTCCTCTTTCTACCTCTTCCTTTCTAGTTCATATTTCAACAAAGCCTCTCATATCGTGCAAGGTTTAGGGAGGAGATGCTCAGCTCTGTCCTCCACTGCAGTGCTGGATGACTGCCAATTGTCTTCACACCGTCTTGCTGGGAAATATAACCAATTAATAATACTGGTTCTCATTCACAATTATTTTGCATCTTAAAAGAGGACAATTCACTTCCTTTTTCTTTTATTCTGATGCTAAGTCCTTTATATGGAATGATGGCTCAGACCAAAGAAACGTATCTGTTCAGAAAAATACAAGTTTAACTGAGTAGTAATGCATGATCCTTTTTTCTTGTTGGATAGAAGGAAAATGCTCAGACAAAAGCTTATACAATTTTCTAACTTTGAATAAATTACTTTTGGTATGGCATAATAAGTGTATTATGCAAGTAGAAGTTATTATGATCCTGTATAAAGGTCCTTATCCATTTTAGTTAATCCTCACTAAGACATTTGATTAGATTTGCATTTCCTTATTTTACTTTGTTAAAAGCAGATTCAACCATGATGAGTATTTTTTTAAAAAGCAGGATGGCAATAAAGGACTGACATTATCCACACATAGAACCTGCTATAGTCTTTTCCAATACTGCAAACAGGTTTTGAGTAGATCCGTTGGAAACATTTAAGAATGAATAAATACATCAAGGCATTTGGTTTCAGACACAACCCACCACATAAAAATGGACTATGGTATTTCACAAGATGAAAATAGCACAGAAGATTTTGACCTTGAAGAGGACATACAGAATCATTCCGGGATTTCTTGACCAGCTGCAACCAGACTCCCTCTCAGTGACTCAGGGTGATACAGTCTCTATCTTTGTAACTTTTATCTATATCTGCTCCCCAAAAAGTAAAAAAAAATAAAAATAAAACAATTTAAAAAAGCTGATCTATCAGTCACATCAGTTGAGTAGGTTCTGCATTTTCTTGTATTTGGTTCTAAATGGAAATGCTGTTCTGCTTCTAGACCTGCCATATATTTTACAAGTGGTTGCTATCTATTTTCCTTTTTGTATAGCATGTTTGTACAGTAATGCTGTGAGATTAAGAGTGTCTGTGTGTGTATGTGCACCAGCACATTCACAAATTATGTTGGTATCCAACACATTCTTCTGCTGACTCTCTGAAAGGACCCTGCTTTGCTCTAAGTCTGGGCGGTCAGTACTTGAGGATTACAGGTCATAAAACACCCAGTGTTCTTCACCTGCTTTCTCGTGCAGTTTATCTTGCTCCACAGTTTCTGCCCTAAATAGTTTTTCTTTGTATTCCCACATTCACCAAGGACACCATACTTGGTAGAGTAGCATGGAAAACTTTGTATTTCAAGCATTTTGCTTAATGAAAAAATTCTATCAACAAAATGCAAGTCATTAAGAGAGAAACCTGCAGGCAGCATGGCTTGTTCTTAGGCCAGTTGATGCTCTGGTATTATTGAGTAGCTACTCCTGTCACAAAGGGAAAAGTGACACTGCCTAAGGTCAGAGACAGGGATAGTAAATGGTAAAATTGGAATCTGTGCTACTACTCAGTACTCTTGTTGATTCTACTCATCATTCATTCCTTAATTTTATACACTGATATGACTGCTTCCATAAATTATCACATTTTATGGTATTATTGCTAGTAAAATAAACTTTGATGGCATCTTTAAAAGATGTCAAGGATATGAAAATGAGTTTGTATTTGCAGAATACTGGCAAGTTATAGTATTTTCAGTATATTACAGTCAAAGGGGGAAAAAAAAAAGGTGTTTAAATAAAGGTGACACAGTGAAGGCTACTCTGGCCACATATACCCACAGACACATGCAAAAATGACCTTGAAATGTGTCCCATCTGTCAGGTCTTTCCATCTGACTGAAGCAGGGAGTTGCTTTGCAGCCAACCCGTGCTAAATAGAATGAATTCAACAAAAATGTGGCAGGCAGCTTCTTGTCAGTCTAACTAATTAAAAAAAAGCAAACAGATGGACAAGCAATGACTCTTATTCAACAGGATTTTGGGAACTTGAAGTGAGAAGGCACTGTCACAGTTTTCCTTAAGATGTAAAAAGCAATGTCCTTACAGATTTGCTTCCAGGTTCTAGATCTTAGGACTTAATCCTGTGTTTCTGACCACAAACACACACACAATCCTATTGCTCTCATACTGAACTTGCAGTGCAGGAGTATGGATCTGAGTGTTTCTTGGAGAAATGAGTGAGGAAAAGGGTAAGAGAAACAGGATATCACAGAATTGGTTTGATTATGCTGTTACATTAATCTCTTTGAACCCTCTTTTGATGCGTTCAGATTTTGTGCTTGGTGAATTATTACCACACACGGTGGGTTGGAGGGCTGTGAAGGTTTGGGAGGGCAAAATATGTGAGGAGCAGTTGAGATCCCTCGGTTTGTTCTGCTCAGAGAAGAGGAGGCTGAGGGGTGGTGGCCTTCATATCACGATGGGTGCAGCTCCTCATGGAGGCATGCAACTCCTCACAGGGAGTGGATAAGCAGCACTGAGCTCTGCTCTCTGGTGACAGAGCCTGGGAGAATGGCATGGAGATGTGCTGGGAGTGGGTTGGAGGGTGTGAGGAAAAGGCACTGCCCCAGAGGGCGGTGGGCATGGGACAGGCTGCCCAGGGAGAATGTTTGGACAATTTCTCAGGCATAGGGTTTGAATTTGGAGTGATCCTGTGTGAAACTGGACTTGATGAGG
Organism: Odontophorus gujanensis; assembly: GCA_013399175.1. Taxonomy (NCBI): domain Eukaryota; kingdom Metazoa; phylum Chordata; class Aves; order Galliformes; family Odontophoridae; genus Odontophorus; species Odontophorus gujanensis. Next base: position 125,627 of record VXAB01008334.1, on the reverse strand, counting down.
GTCCCTTCCAACATGGGACGTTCTCTAATTGTTTCTATTCCAGAACAGTGAGACTCAAGAAGGACACTGAAAGAAGATGAGGAGACACAATTCTTGCAACAGGCTCTGGGATGAGAATAATTTAGGTAGAATTGGAACAAAGCAGCTGGAACCTTCATATGATGTTAAGGCTGAAAGGAGAGGGAAGAAAAAAGAGATGTTCTATATTGCTTCCTGATAGTCTGTATCAGGAGGCAATGACTGCTTTGTTTGTAGTAGTTAAGGGGAACTGAACTGGGAAGGTAATAGTGGAGTATTAATGACAGACAATAAAACTTGGTTACTAATTTTTAAAGGGGGATGAGCCTTTAGCACACTGATATGGCAAGAATCAGACAGAACTATTGGTAGAAAAATTCTGCATAAAAATAATGCTAGCCCGTAACTGGAAACATTGAAATGTATGCTTTGCAATTGATTTTTCAATATTCTCTCCACAAGCATAAATAAACCATCTCATTTTAACCTTTTGCATCTCTGTAAAAGACTATGCAGTTTAAGACATCAGTTCTGCAAAGACTCAAAGACATGTTTAAGTCCATATACAGGATAATGTTTCCAGGGCTTTATTTAGTGTACAGCAGTAAGCATGTTTAAGACTTTCCTAGGCAGAATAACTAGCAATCCCAGGAACTCAAGAATTGATGAGATGAACTGACAAAGTCATGAGATTTGGCCTGAAAGTTGTTTAATTTTCTGTGTGAGCCTCCAAAATTTTGTTTTTTGACTTTGTGCATACGAGCCAACTTGCAACAGTTTCTAGCATACAAGGCCAGCTTTCTGGTCTCTTTGGGAGCCCTCACTAGAAGAACCAGCTGGGACTAAATCACAAAAAACCTGCCAGATGGTGTAGCCACCTTTCTCCCTCCAACCAAAATACCCAATGAGAAATAATTATGTGCTTCTCTAACACAGTATCTGCCAGCCTTTTAATATTGCAGCAGCTCACTCTGTATCCCTCTTCCCTCCACAGTATCAATTTGAGTCTTCATCATTCACGATATCAATTCATTTCCCACTCTTCACCTTAACACATTCACAGTTTCAATATCAAAAATAACTTGTGTACTCCAGGAGCTGGAGGACCAGAAAAACATGAGATACGCTGGGTATCTCAACATATCATTCCTTTTCTATGGCAATAATGCCACCTACTCTTTCTGCCTAGCTCATCCCAAACACTCCTAGCAGTCTTAGATGGGGAGAAGTGCCACTGATCTAATTTAACACCTTTAGTTGCTTTGCTTTGCTCTAGGAAGTCATTACTCCTAGTTAGTATGTCCAGGACAGAGCAATTTCCTCAGCAATTTTGACAGTAAATACAGTCGTGATATTGACAGAGTACTGCTAAATGGGAAACATATATAACAACATCTGTGGGAATATTTTCCTTATTTCGGTTTCATGTTCCTATCCTTAACAGTTTGCCCTCCTAACTGATGTAACAACTGCAGTACAGTTAATCCAAAATATCCCAAAATCATGAATTGCTCTCCAGAGAATACCAATGAGCCACTGAAAGTCTGCACTGAGGTCATATTTTTAAAGATTCCTTTTATGCATAACTGAAAGCTCAGGATTTTCTGAAGGTGCAGTGTCCACAAAATTGATAAAACAAAGCAAAATTTTCATCAAAATCATGACAGTTATTTTAAAACTCTATGCAAGTCTTAATTTAGACGGATCAATGGTTTTCAGCAGCAGTTCACAGCCTACAGTGGGGTCTGCAGATAAGTTCTAAGTTATTTGGAGAAAAAAAACCAAAACCCAAAATAAATGAACAAGTGAAAACAAGTAAAATGCAAATAGGCAGCTTCTCTTAGGGAAGAATTTTCCCAACTGAAGATTTTAATAATTCACATATTAAAAAGTGTTAAAAATCTGTAGAATAGATTATTTCCTTGTTTACAGTCCAACTGGATATATTTTATTCCTTGTAAAAAGCAACAACACAAATCCCAGCAACCAAATTTCAGGAAAAAGCTGAAACCCAGATGTCCTGGTCCTGATCCCAATTATCTGAGTATTAAAATGAGGAATAACTTCATGAATGCAAATGCAGTTCAAATCACCATCAGCTCTTGAAAAGTATCATCTGTGGGAACAGAGTACAACAGAATCAATATCTACAAACTTTGGAATTTTACCAGTGTTATCATTAGCAAAACCAAACTGTGAAATTCTCAGCCTGCTCCTTCTAAAGCAAAACTCTTCTAGGCTTTTATAGGACTTCAGAGTTAAGTTTTGGCAGAAATGTTCGACTCATCCTTGGTGTCTCACCAAAGTCCATGCACAGCCTTATCAATGGGATTCTCAGGTTGATAACTCTTGCATGATTCTCTCCGTGGGTAATGCCTCCTCCATAGGTTCCTGGATCAGATTCAGAATGTGTCTTTCCTCTAAAAGTCCACTAAAATATTTTTGAACTTTTGTTCAACCGCACTTTGTGCAGTCCTATACTGAAAGCTGCGTGTACATTATGCATTTAAAAAAAAATAAAAACAAAAAGAATAGAAAAATACATATCCTGACAAAGTAAAGCTGTCTCCTGCAAACCAAATGCTTCCACTTTGTGAGGGGTGTGCTAGGATTGGAAAAAGTGACAGGGAGAACAGATCTTGATGTGACAGATGTTAGTCATACTGTTTAATGCACTCCTGGAGAACACTCTGATCGTGCAGTGATAAAGACTGGGTATGAAACAGAGCAGAACATAATTCTTTCTTTTTCTGTCGTGTTTTGGAGCTTACATCTTCTGCTCTCTCCTTCTCTTGCAAGGTGATCATCTTTCTCATTTCTCTGATATTCACACTTATCAGTTTCATTTGTTCACTCATCTGGGTGTGCAGGACTGGGGAAGTGATCCCTGGTGGCCTAAATCATACATTTACTCTTTAGTTTGTGTATATGAAAACCCTATAAGCTCACAGCTCCCACTGGATTGTAACAGCAACCAAACAATAATACGATCTCACCTGTTCTTTCCATTCGTCCTACTCTTCTTCATGTTTCAGATTGCTGTTATTAATTACTTTTTTATTTATTCAGCACAGTCAAGGCACTCAGCTTAACAAGACACAAATGTAATAACAATCACTAATCCCTAAAAGAGCTTATGTTAGTAAAAACAAGGATTACATGTCACTCCAACTCTGCTGACTTATGACAGCAGTTCTGTCTCTTGCCATGTTTTGAATAATTAGTAAAGGTGCTATTTGCAACATTAATTGCATCATTACATGGTATAGCAAAGACTTTTTGGCTATTGCTGCATATTGGGCTGCCTATACTATCATTCTGGAAAAAATAACACCCTCCATCAGACAAAGCCATTTTTAATACAGTTGAAATTTTAACCAAGTGATTTGAATTTATTTCACTCTGCATTTGCTTCATGAAGGATTTGCTGTAAGGCAATACTTTTTGTTCTTCAATTTTTTTCAGTCCTATGCTGTGTTCCTATTTATATTTATTAGTGGTTTTCACCATTACATCTGCAAGTACTTTGCATGAAAGAAAGAGTTATTAGTGATGTTTCATGGATAAGGAAAGGTTGTGAAATGAATAAAACTTCGGGTTATTAGATTACGTGATATTGAAGAAAAAGCAGCTCTGGAAATTTATCAGGTAATAATAAATAATATTATGCTGTGACTGTTTTTGAACAAACTGATGTGTCAGCTTATTCTCAAGAGAATTTTTAATTACGAGGCAATTAGAGTAATGATCACACTCGGTATTAACTTCACTGAAAGGAAGTATTTAGTCATTACAAGGCTTTATGTAAAAATTAAGATTTTGCTGACAAAAAACCAACAACAACCAAAAGCATTAACTTTCCTAACACAAATTGAACAGGATGATTTGAGATTGTACAGAGAGATGGTACTTCATGCCCTAAGTGTCATATATAAATAGCAGCTCATTCTTGATTTTTTGTTCTTTTTTAATTTTATTTATTTATTTATTTATTCTGTTTGGTTTTATATTACTTTATGTTATGTTATTTTAATCTCTTTTTTTTTTTAGAGCTCTTCAGATTCAATGACTTTCATTTAGAAAAAAAAAAAAGATGGATATGGCCATACCAAAGGACCATCCTGAAAAAAACCTACATCATAACTGAAGTCTAGTCCATGCATTCCATGAACATTAATTTATGCCTTAANGGTTCCTGGATCAGATTCAGAATGTGTCTTTCCTCTAAAAGTCCACTAAAATATTTTTGAACTTTTGTTCAACCGCACTTTGTGCAGTCCTATACTGAAAGCTGCGTGTACATTATGCATTTAAAAAAAAATAAAAACAAAAAGAATAGAAAAATACATATCCTGACAAAGTAAAACTGTCTCCTGCAAACCAAATGCTTCCACTTTGTGAGGGGTGTGCTAGGATTGGAAAAAGTGACAGGGAGAACAGATCTTGATGTGACAGATGTTAGTCATACTGTTTAATGCACTCCTGGAGAACACTCTGATCGTGCAGTGATAAAGACTGGGTATGAAACAGAGCAGAACATAATTCTTTCTTTTTCTGTCGTGTTTTGGAGCTTACATCTTCTGCTCTCTCCTTCTCTTGCAAGGTGATCATCTTTCTCATTTCTCTGATATTCACACTTATCAGTTTCATTTGTTCACTCATCTGGGTGTGCAGGACTGGGGAAGTGATCCCTGGTGGCCTAAATCATACATTTACTCTTTAGTTTGTGTATATGAAAACCCTATAAGCTCACAGCTCCCACTGGATTGTAACAGCAACCAAACAATAATACGATCTCACCTGTTCTTTCCATTCGTCCTACTCTTCTTCATGTTTCAGATTGCTGTTATTAATTACTTTTTTATTTATTCAGCACAGTCAAGGCACTCAGCTTAACAAGACACAAATGTAATAACAATCACTAATCCCTAAAAGAGCTTATGTTAGTAAAAACAAGGATTACATGTCACTCCAACTCTGCTGACTTATGACAGCAGTTCTGTCTCTTGCCATGTTTTGAATAATTAGTAAAGGTGCTATTTGCAACATTAATTGCATCATTACATGGTATAGCAAAGACTTTTTGGCTATTGCTGCATATTGGGCTGCCTATACTATCATTCTGGAAAAAATAACACCCTCCATCAGACAAAGCCATTTTTAATACAGTTGAAATTTTAACCAAGTGATTTGAATTTATTTCACTCTGCATTTGCTTCATGAAGGATTTGCTGTAAGGCAATACTTTTTGTTCTTCAATTTTTTTCAGTCCTATGCTGTGTTCCTATTTATATTTATTAGTGGTTTTCACCATTACATCTGCAAGTACTTTGCATGAAAGAAAGAGTTATTAGTGATGTTTCATGGATAAGGAAAGGTTGTGAAATGAATAAAACTTCGGGTTATTAGATTACGTGATATTGAAGAAAAAGCAGCTCTGGAAATTTATCAGGTAATAATAAATAATATTATGCTGTGACTGTTTTTGAACAAACTGATGTGTCAGCTTATTCTCAAGAGAATTTTTAATTACGAGGCAATTAGAGTAATGATCACACTCGGTATTAACTTCACTGAAAGGAAGTATTTAGTCATTACAAGGCTTTATGTAAAAATTAAGATTTTGCTGACAAAAAACCAACAACAACCAAAAGCATTAACTTTCCTAACACAAATTGAACAGGATGATTTGAGATTGTACAGAGAGATGGTACTTCATGCCCTAAGTGTCATATATAAATAGCAGCTCATTCTTGATTTTTTGTTCTTTTTTAATTTTTTTTATTTATTTATTTATTCTGTTTGGTTTTATATTACTTTATGTTATGTTATTTTAATCTCTTTTTTTTTTTAGAGCTCTTCAGATTCAATGACTTTCATTTAGAAAAAAAAAAAAGATGGATATGGCCATACCAAAGGACCATCCTGAAAAAAACCTACATCATAACTGAAGTCTAGTCCATCCATTCCATGAACATTAATTTATGCCTTAAAACAACTCTGTGCATTCCAGCCTTCCATCTAAACTCTGAACCAGCTGACAATTGAATGTACCCATGAACAAATGAAAGAAAGGCAGATTCAACAATGACTGTACAAAAATGAGATGCCAATGTTATAAATCTAACATGACATTTAATAACATCCCTCTTTCTTGCTCACTTCTATAGGAGTTCTCCCAGTCTCTTCTGCTTCAGATTCAATGACTTTCATTTAGAAAAAAAAAAAAGATGGATATGGCCATATAGAGCTCTTCAGATTCAATGACTTTCATTTAGAAAAAAAAAAAAGATGGATATGGCCATATAGAGCTCTTCAGATTCAATGACTTTCATTTAGAAAAAAAAAAAAGATGGATATGGCCATATAGAGCTCTTCAGATTCAATGACTTTCATTTAGAAAAAAAAAAAAGATGGATATGGCCATACCAAAGGACCATCCTGAAAAAAACCTACATCATAACTGAAGTCTAGTCCATGCATTCCATGAACATTAATTTATGCCTTAAAACAACTCTGTGCATTCCAGCCTTCCATCTAAACTCTGAACCAGCTGACAATTGAATGTACCCATGAACAAATGAAAGAAAGGCAGATTCAACAATGACTGTACAAAAATGAGATGCCAATGTTATAAATCTAACATGACATTTAATAACATCCCTCTTTCTTGCTCACTTCTATAGGAGTTCTCCCAGTCTCTTCTGCTTCAGATTCAATGACTTTCATTTAGAAAAAAAAAAAAGATGGATATGGCCATACCAAAGGACCATCCTGAAAAAAACCTACATCATAACTGAAGTCTAGTCCATGCATTCCATGAACATTAATTTATGCCTTAAAACAACTCTGTGCATTCCAGCCTTCCATCTAAACTCTGAACCAGCTGACAATTGAATGTACCCATGAACAAATGAAAGAAAGGCAGATTCAACAATGACTGTACAAAAATGAGATGCCAATGTTATAAATCTAACATGACATTTAATAACATCCCTCTTTCTTGCTCACTTCTATAGGAGTTCTCCCAGTCTCTTCTGCTTCAGATTCAATGACTTTCATTTAGAAAAAAAAAAAAGATGGATATGGCCATACCAAAGGACCATCCTGAAAAAAACCTACATCATAACTGAAGTCTAGTCCATGCATTCCATGAACATTAATTTATGCCTTAAAACAACTCTGTGCATTCCAGCCTTCCATCTAAACTCTGAACCAGCTGACAATTGAATGTACCCATGAACAAATGAAAGAAAGGCAGATTCAACAATGACTGTACAAAAATGAGATGCCAATGTTATAAATCTAACATGACATTTAATAACATCCCTCTTTCTTGCTCACTTCTATAGGAGTTCTCCCAGTCTCTTCTGCTTCAGATTCAATGACTTTCATTTAGAAAAAAAAAAAAGATGGATATGGCCATACCAAAGGACCATCCTGAAAAAAACCTACATCATAACTGAAGTCTAGTCCATGCATTCCATGAACATTAATTTATGCCTTAAAACAACTCTGTGCATTCCAGCCTTCCATCTAAACTCTGAACCAGCTGACAATTGAATGTACCCATGAACAAATGAAAGAAAGGCAGATTCAACAATGACTGTACAAAAATGAGATGCCAATGTTATAAATCTAACATGACATTTAATAACATCCCTCTTTCTTGCTCACTTCTATAGGAGTTCTCCCAGTCTCTTCTGCTTCAGATTCAATGACTTTCATTTAGAAAAAAAAAAAAGATGGATATGGCCATACCAAAGGACCATCCTGAAAAAAACCTACATCATAACTGAAGTCTAGTCCATGCATTCCATGAACATTAATTTATGCCTTAAAACAACTCTGTGCATTCCAGCCTTCCATCTAAACTCTGAACCAGCTGACAATTGAATGTACCCATGAACAAATGAAAGAAAGGCAGATTCAACAATGACTGAACAAAAATGAGATGCCAATGTTATAAATCTAACATGACATTTAATAACATCCCTCTTTCTTGCTCACTTCTATAGGAGTTCTCCCAGTCTCTTCTGCCTTTTATTTATTCAACCAGCAAAGATCTTNTGTAACAGCAACCAAACAATAATACGATCTCACCTGTTCTTTCCATTCGTCCTACTCTTCTTCATGTTTCAGATTGCTGTTATTAATTACTTTTTTATTTATTCAGCACAGTCAAGGCACTCAGCTTAACAAGACACAAATGTAATAACAATCACTAATCCCTAAAAGAGCTTATGTTAGTAAAAACAAGGATTACATGTCACTCCAACTCTGCTGACTTATGACAGCAGTTCTGTCTCTTGCCATGTTTTGAATAATTAGTAAAGGTGCTATTTGCAACATTAATTGCATCATTACATGGTATAGCAAAGACTTTTTGGCTATTGCTGCATATTGGGCTGCCTATACTATCATTCTGGAAAAAATAACACCCTCCATCAGACAAAGCCATTTTTAATACAGTTGAAATTTTAACCAAGTGATTTGAATTTATTTCACTCTGCATTTGCTTCATGAAGGATTTGCTGTAAGGCAATACTTTTTGTTCTTCAATTTTTTTCAGTCCTATGCTGTGTTCCTATTTATATTTATTAGTGGTTTTCACCATTACATCTGCAAGTACTTTGCATGAAAGAAAGAGTTATTAGTGATGTTTCATGGATAAGGAAAGGTTGTGAAATGAATAAAACTTCGGGTTATTAGATTACGTGATATTGAAGAAAAAGCAGCTCTGGAAATTTATCAGGTAATAATAAATAATATTATGCTGTGACTGTTTTTGAACAAACTGATGTGTCAGCTTATTCTCAAGAGAATTTTTAATTACGAGGCAATTAGAGTAATGATCACACTCGGTATTAACTTCACTGAAAGGAAGTATTTAGTCATTACAAGGCTTTATGTAAAAATTAAGATTTTGCTGACAAAAAACCAACAACAACCAAAAGCATTAACTTTCCTAACACAAATTGAACAGGATGATTTGAGATTGTACAGAGAGATGGTACTTCATGCCCTAAGTGTCATATATAAATAGCAGCTCATTCTTGATTTTTTGTTCTTTTTTAATTTTTTTTATTTATTTATTTATTCTGTTTGGTTTTATATTACTTTATGTTATGTTATTTTAATCTCTTTTTTTTTTTAGAGCTCTTCAGATTCAATGACTTTCATTTAGAAAAAAAAAAAAGATGGATATGGCCATACCAAAGGACCATCCTGAAAAAAACCTACATCATAACTGAAGTCTAGTCCATCCATTCCATGAACATTAATTTATGCCTTAAAACAACTCTGTGCATTCCAGCCTTCCATCTAAACTCTGAACCAGCTGACAATTGAATGTACCCATGAACAAATGAAAGAAAGGCAGATTCAACAATGACTGAACAAAAATGAGATGCCAATGTTATAAATCTAACATGACATTTAATAACATCCCTCTTTCTTGCTCACTTCTATAGGAGTTCTCCCAGTCTCTTCTGCCTTTTATTTATTCAACCAGCAAAGATCTTTTTTTTTTTTCAGGTCAAGGGCCGCATTTTATCCTCATTGTCTAACAAAAGTGAGACCTAATTCTGGGCATTTTTCTAGTATAAAGGCTGCGATCAACACTGTCAATATTAAGAAGCATTCACTTTCAGAGGGAAGCTCTGGCAGTCAGCAAAGCTGCTCCATTATCTGTACCCTTGATTAAACTGTCAGCAACTCTCTGTAGATGCATGTGCATGCAAGCACGGTACTTGAGAAACAACGTAGGAGGAAAATTTGGAGGCCCAAGCAGTGGGACTGCATTTTGGCACAAAAAACAAATCCTTGGCACCAGTGCAATTCCTGAATGTCTCCTATTAGCCAGCTCAGACCAGCAGAAGACAAGCCAGCGCCAGCCCGGAGACACAACCATGCACACACTGTTATCTCACTGCTGCATCACACTTGGTGGCACAAATCTCCCAGTGTCACATAACCACACTGGTTCATCTACATCTGGCTTGAGGCTACATTAAGATACATCCTGCAGCCTTATCACCTAGCAGCTAAATTAAGTGGACAGAGCTCAAGATGAAGAATAGAGAATAAGATACCTCAGACTGCTCATCAGAAGAAAAAGCTGATGCAGGCATCACCTGCAGCATGCTCTGCTGAAAGCAAGAGTCACTGCAGAAGGTTAAACTATGTGAGGAAACAAAGACAAGAGACATGTGGGGTCTCTCCAGAAATTCTGACTAAATCCTGCTCAGCATACAGTGATTGAAAGCCAGAGGCAAAACAATCTCCTGTCCTGGGTTAAAAAATAAAAATAAATAGTTGCAGGAGTGAAGGAGAAGCAGTTCTGGTGATAAAGAGAATCAAAATCAGGCAGAATAACTTTATGAATACCAAGGGTTAAAGTAAATTCTTCTTTGCTTTAGTGGCTGAGCTTAGAGGGCAAAGGGAGTTCCTAAGCCTTTCTTTTGTTATTCTTTCTGTTGTGAAAAAAAAAATAAAAATAAAATAAAGAGTGAAAAAGTGAGAGAGACTTCTTGCTCAGGATTAATTATTGAGTGTAGTAGGGCTTTATAATATATTTATATACTCCCTAGAGCCTGCTGTGCTCTCTCTCCCCCTCCTTCTGTTTTACTGTGTCGTCTCTATCCCAGCACTTTTTGCTCAAATGCCTCATGAGACTACCTGGTATCAACAGAGATGCAAGCACTGGGGGAAATGCTGGCACGCCGTGCAGCTCCCACTAGCAATGCTCCAGCAAAGGGCTTCCTGAGCACCTCCTTCAAACCAGGAGTCCAACACCAGGGCTGCAGAGGCTTCTAATTACATTGAAGTCTAATATTTAAACTTGCATTTCATCTAGAAACATGTTTTACTCCTTTAATTATGAACTGCTGTAGAATTTGATTTCCTTGTGCTTCCTTAACATGCAATTTGTTTTTCCTTTTAATCTTTTCCCTCCCTTTGATTATACTGTAAGAAGCAAAACCAGGTTATAATGTATTTAAGGTGGCAGGAGTATTGTTATTAATATCTGCCACAAGAAAATGTTATTAGATGGATGTGCTGTTGCCGGTCAACTCAGATGACCTGAAGGATGTCACAGAGTCGAGGGACAAATACTGATAGTGAAGAGTGGAGAATGGAAAGTCTGAGCTTCCCATGGCCAGGAGTGGGGACACAAACTCGAGTGTTTGCCACTGTTAATGAGTGCTTTGGTGGTACACTGCCTTGCCAAAGCCCTAAGCAAACATTAATTAACACATTCATTAACAGTCCTCCACTTGCAGAGACGTGGAAAGAGGTGAAGAAGGTGAAATCTTGGTCTTGTTGACCTCAATAATGGTTAGGTCAAGCTAGCCAGAGCTTTAGCCCAAAGTGGTTTTCTATAGACTACACAGAAAATACAGCTCATCCCAGAAGCATTGCTATGGTTTCCCACTGTTGTTAGGCTGGTGATAGTGAGTGCCCTGTTTTAAGTGACTGCTTTGTCAAGAACACTAGAGCTGTTTCTATATAATTCTTCTACAATTTTAGTTTACTCCTGGAACCTTTGAGAATAATAAGAAAAATGTATTTTAATGGAAATGGAGCCAACTTTGTTTCCTTGTTCTATACTTGGTGTTTCCTACAGCAGATATTGTATCTGGACTTTCTGACTCTTAGTAACATGAAAACAGCAAATAAATATCTAGGACATTGGCTACAGGCAAAATCTAGGAATATTTCTCACTGTTAAAAAGTACCCTAAATAACATTTTATAAAATTAAGATACATAGAATTCACATCACTTGTATGTCAAATCAGAAGTAAACCTATACATTGGCTATTGTGTAACCTATATACACTTCAACACAGGTTGTAGCAAACACTATGTGGTTGTTTTGCAATCTATTGAATAAATGGCATGAATTTAAAAATTACAAGATCAAGCTGTTATACAAGGGATAATAGCTTTATTGACCTTCCAAATTAGCACAGTTTACAAGTTATTTAACTTTTGCATGTGTAGGTAGGGAAGCTATTGTAATTCTGTTATCTTAGGAATATAGATCTGGTAATAAAGGAGGAATATTTACCCAAATGCAAACATCTGTGATGTGCAGATGTCTTAATCTGAGCTAGCTAGCCTGGGGTTCTTTTGTATTTCTCAGGCTTCACGGAGAGGAAATATGCCCCCTGAAGGAGAAACCTTTTGTCTTAAAACACGCCTTTGAAAAAACTTAGATGTATCTTATCTCATTTTTCTCTACTTGTTCTGGAAGAAATCCAGTCAACCAGCTTAAATATAGTCACCAAAACAGTAGATATCTAAAATGAGGGGAAGCAAACCTTATCCCTGTTAACTTCGGATACTTCCCCAGCAGCATCTCAAAGCAACTATCCCCCAATTTTCGAAATACTTATCACTGAAATAATCTAATTCAAGCTGGACAGTGTAGAGAGATAACTACTTGCAGACATCTACTCAGACCACCTGAGATACCATCCTGTGGAGTTACATTTCTTTCTCTGTCTCCTCTGACTAGATAAGATACTTAAATTTCACGTGGCTACGAACAGGGAAAAAAAATTCCCTGAGGCTGAAATTCTTCCTATGGTTCAGTGAACCAGTGGCTGATTTCAGTTTAATTACATCTAGCAATGTTTTGAGGAGCATGGAATGGTTTGCCTTTATCTTTGATATACCCTGCCTGTCTTAAAAAGGATGTATCACAACAAAAGATAAAATCTTGATCACTTGATCTTTAAAAGTAAGACAACATTACTTGAGGTCACATTTTGAAAACACCAATGAACTTGTATGGATTGGTTTTCAGGAGTCAGACTTGGAACCAGAGGTATTTTCAGAACTCCCCTCTGGTCCTTTGAAAACACAGTAGTACTTATAAGACATTTTTTTGGTCTTGGTGCTCAGAATAATTAATTGTTTTAAAAATATAGTTCCTAGTACCAAGTACTGTCTATGGATACCTGGAATAGCTCCAGGCACACTACTAACTCTTTGGTTATATTTGTCACGTGTCAATATTTTAAAAGCATTTAATTTACAGATGGTTGTATCCTGACTTAATTAAAGATGTGATTTTTTCTAAATAGTTAAAAAAAAAACCAAACAAACAACTCTCAGAACAAGCAGCAGGAGGAAAATTTTCAGTTACTGTAAAATCAGCATTAAAAGTTTGGTATCCCCTGTGGGACCAAACCCATGATCAAGCAAGGGCAAATGGGGTAAAGTAGGACCATATACCAAAAACACTCCTAAGAAGACACAACTGTCTGTCATAAACAACACTAATCCTCAAATTAATTTTGCAGACACTGCTTCAGAAGATTCCTTGCTGCCCTTACGCTTCCATCTCAGTCTGCTTTCACCTTCTGATAGCTGGATCTTCACAAAAGAAAGAATTTAGCCCTCTGGTTTCTTAGTTTTACCAATCTCAGTTACATCTGTTCTGTTATCAGCAAAAATCCACTGTAAACCAAATAGATTCAGCTGCCTTTGTTTTGCTGTAGATAAGTAAATAAAGGATTTTTTTTCTTTTTTTTTTTGTCATGAAATCGACAGAGATTGGTCCCTATTCCAATTTTAATGTTTCTGTTAACCAGTTGAGATCAGATTCAGACTCTTCAGGATCATGCAATAGATTTATCAGTGAATATCCATAACTTTTCTGTTACCACACGGACGTTTGTTTAATGCTGCACATTCCAATCAGAAAGAAACTTCCAGACCGGAGTAAATCTTTGACATGTAAGACTTTATATGCAGTATCATGAAGAATCTTTACTATTTCAAGTAATAACAAGCCTGTTGTCTTTTCAGCTTAAATTCCATCAGCCTGCATGTTTATTTTAGAGGACAAGACTATATTCAGTTATAGGTCACAGTGGTAATGCCTTTTAATATGTTCAATAAATGAGAAGCATATATCCTATCTCCCTTTCTGATCCAACTTTCAAGATCAACGTAATGTCAGTATTTCATTCCCGATAATCATTTTCTTAACCACTGAGTTTTTCTAAGTAGACCTTCTGGATTGCTGCTTTGTTTTTGTGTTTGCTCAGTCCCCGTACAACACATAACCCTATTTAGTCAGGCACTTCTCTAGCTCCACTGTTAGTAGGCTTAATGGAAATGACCCATTCTCCTTCCAATAATAATTTTGGAGTGTACCTAACTCATGGGAGTGTCAGCTCCTGACTCCACTTTTTTCTTTCCTTTAGAATGTACTCTTTTTTTCCATCAAGACAAGGGGTTTGTGTTTCATTCAGTACTGCTGAGACTGAAGTAAAAAAGTAATCAGTGTGAGAAGCATTAAAATCCAAATACTGCTAATAATGTATTTTCCTAGAAAGGCTTAACAAATAACTGTGCTGTTTGTATCAAACTGTGTCTGTTTGCTTCTAGTGGAATTTTCTGAACTTCTATCTTAAAAGTCTTACAGCGAATAAATCTCATACAATGCCAGGCTGAGCTCAGCCTGTAATAACACAATGTATAACTTTGAGCCAAAGGAGGCTTGGATAAGCCAAAAAGAAAGCCTGATGGAAGATCTCAAATCCTGCTTCCTTTAGGCATGTCACTGCTGGCCTGAGCCAGCATGATACAGAGCTGGTGCCAGAACTGCCTCCCGCACTTAAAGATGGAATCAATGAATCACAGAATCATAGAATGGCTTGAGTTGGAAGGGTCCTTTAAGATCATCTAGTTCCAATCCCCTTGCTATAGGCAGGGACATCTTCCATTAGACCAGGTTGCTCAGCCCCATCCAGCCTGGTCTTGAATGCTGTGGAGGTGAATGCTTCCAGGGAGGGGACATCCATGTTATTTCTTTGACTGTGGACAATTGGGTGAATGAGGGTGATTTCCAGCTTCACCCTGATTCAGCATGTGGGAAACTTGCATCAAATAACCATCACAGCTTGTGGAAAGTTCAATTCATAGATCTTAGTCTACGTCAAAGTGCCCAGATCATCTATAAGGCTACTAAAGGTGTACTATATGGGCCTGCTTAAGGTAGGACAACGGATAGGGAGACAGCGAGATTTGGATGGTGGGAGGTAAAACAAGAAGGGTTTCATAGTCATTCGGTGCCAAGAGTACCTGGTAGGAGAAAGGAGCCCTTATCTCCAGTTCCTATTCTGTTTTTGAGTCACATTTATGTATTTCTGGCAGTAAACTGTATGTTAAATGGTCTTCTTATTACTGCAGGAATGGCACAGTGCTGATATATCTAGAGAACTCTCCAATGTAATGCAGTTTCCTACATCAAGTTTCCCTGTGTTACCCTCCCTTGTGCAATGCAGGCAGCTTGACATTTGATTTGATTCCTGGATTGTTCACAGGGATGTCACCACTAAAATCCAATGTAAGATAGGTATTACGTGCCTGAATTCTTGCTGGGTGTAATCCTCTAGGCTTCACCTCTGATTATCCAACATACTACAACACAGTGAAAGAGAAGTTGAGTGAATTGCCCAGTGTTTAACAAGGAGACTGCTGGAGAAAGAGCACTGGATTTAGTGCTTGCTGTCATTTCCATGAGCAGACTACCAAGCTCTACCGCTTTATGAAGCTGAAAGTGACACGACTGTAAACTATGTGAGAGGCAAAAAGGGCAAGCTGGGAAGACTCAGAGAGAACAAAACTGGAGTTTTGTTGTAATTTTTTTTCAAGAAGGAAAATTATTGTAAAAAATACTCCTACTCCGTTACAAAATATTAATGATTTGATTTGGTTTTCTTGGATATGTAGATATGGAGAAAAGATGAGCAAGATGTTGTAAATATAAGGACTAGATAAATATACTCAGATGCATTTCAACAGTTCATGGATACTTTTGAGCTAAATCTGGACTGGTGGCTTTGTCATTATTCCAAAATATACACAGTGAAAGTTCTTTTTTCAATCATAGTATTCAAAATACTATTTTAATCAGGAACAGGTTACCCCATCCTTCGAAAGTAGAAACAGGAGTGGAATTCAGTAAATTTTGTAGAGTCTTAGAACTTTTTATCCTTGTCAGCATTTTAAACTCATCTAGAAGGTTGAATATATTTCTACACTGGGGCCCTGTGAACAAGAGTGGCATAGCATTAAGGCTAATCATACATGTGCAGGGTGTCAGTCATCCCCTGTTGCCAATGAAAAGCTTGCACAAAGAACAAGGATAAAGTGTCAGCATAATAAATAACAAAAGTCTCTTATCAGTTACCCCAATTTTTGAAAATACTTTTACCTTCACAAGTAACAGCTTTTTAATCTGTCTTCCTTTTTGTACTGTTTTTCTCCATCCCTTCTTTCATCCCTCTCCAATATTTTTATGCTTTAATTTTTCTTTAT
This sequence comes from Odontophorus gujanensis, assembly GCA_013399175.1. Classification (NCBI taxonomy): domain Eukaryota; kingdom Metazoa; phylum Chordata; class Aves; order Galliformes; family Odontophoridae; genus Odontophorus; species Odontophorus gujanensis. Next base: position 109,266 of record VXAB01008334.1, on the reverse strand, counting down.
TATACTATTTCCTGGTTTCTCATCTTGGTGTTTACCTTTATCTTATAAAGTGATCAGTAATTTTGTAGGAAACTATTGCATGGAAAAGTCTTAGACTCTAATGCAGCATCCCAAAGAAAACATAGGTGAGAAACACGCATATCCCTAGATCATGGTTTTAGGCTGTTGACTCAATAAAATAAACACCGAATCAGTGGCTCTGTACATTTGGAAGCTTCCCTCCAAACTAAAGAATATATTTCAGATATAGATGTGGAAAAAAATAAAAATAAAAAAAAAATAAAAGGAAACAAATAACCTCCCAAATCTGAATGTGCCATAAACACATGAAGCAGAATGGAATCAGCCCTCAGGAAGGATGTTTAACACCTCTGCTCTTCATATCATCTTGTCTCTACTCAATTCAGGCAAACTGCAAAAAGCTCGCTGCCAACCTCATAGGACTCTTATGCAACTGCGTTTATTCAAGCATTTTGCAGAACTGATCTTCACAACAGCTGGGTGCTGTAGACACACAACTATTCCTTGTTTTACAACTGGGAAATTGAGTCATGGTGAAACTAAATGGCTTGGCCAGAAGTCATTCAGTGAAAACAGTAGCAGAGCCAAGTGGTCTCAACTCTGTCATTATCATGGATCAATTGATTATATTTTCTCCCTCTCTGCCATTCTTCAAGGACACTCTAAATACGTTGAATTTTGTTTTGACACTTTTGAAATATGACTTTTTTTTTTTTTTACTGAGTTCTTATATATTCCAGTTTTACCATCTGCAGAAATTCTCAGAGCTGCAGTTTAACTTGGCTTTTGTTGTATTGCAATGAAATAGAGAAGATTTAATGAAACTCATATTCCATCCCATTCATAGTGAAGAATGAATCTACGGTGCAACAATTAATATCGATTGTATTACTTGAAAATGTATGGGACTGCACATATATATTTTCTGTAAATTGGTGTTCTAGCAAGAACCTCTATTTATTAAATCTATTGAATATGATCAAAGAAGTGAATCTTTAAAGTAAATAGTTCAATGTATAAAATTAAATATCAAGATTCATTCTTTTTAGAGGGGTGGTACATCTATCTATAAGGCAGAAAGTAGAGAGAAAATCTGTAGTAAGAATTGCTCACGGTTAAGTGAACAGTTTGGAATACAGCAGGGGAATTAATACTTTGCTAATTACGTGTGTATGGGAAAATTTTAGTCAGTCTGCTTCTCAGTAAGCTGTAATCAAGTAATGTTTCATGGTACATCTCTAACCCAGAGGAAACAGTGCCAATTTACTCAAAACATTTGTACTAATGTTATAGATGTATCCATTCCCAAACTGGGAAGGTTGCCTGTGTTTTCTGGAATACTGTTGGGAAAAGAGGGATCCACTGGATCAGGTTTGAGGGTGTAGCTTCAGTAAGATGGCAGACAGTATGCAAGCTCATTTGGAGGTGTTGTAGTAGGCGTGGACAAGGCACCGGGATGTGACTTACAAGTGTCACAATCTACTCCTCCTTGCCCTACAGTAAAGCCTGTCACTGTCACTCCTTCCTCTTGACATCATGCTCCTCCTATCTGCATTGTGAATTGCACTTTCAAGAAAGAAGAATCAACTTTGGGGTTGGAATCTGGTGTACAATTGCTGAACTGAAGTACTGGGTCCCTCAGGAATAAATAGAGCTCTACAAAGATGCTAACTGCCGGGATTCTGTGACATAGGTATATATATGATCAAGTTCCCTTTCCCCTTCCCTTTTCCTTCCTTCACTAACTACCCAGTTTAACTATGTTTTTATTCTGTCAATAAACCACATTTGATTCATGACTTTATGTCAGAGCTGTTCAAGACCCTGTGATTTAATACCAACATGCTTTCACATAATACATTTACAAACTACAGATCAGCAAACCATTTGAATTGTGCTTAAGGGAAGCCATGCTAAATGTTGTGCAAATCTACACAAGATTGATCAATATGACCTCATAACCAATCACTATAGTTTTTTCTCTCATTAGAAAAAGAGCCAGCTTGATGATATGAATAAGGTAGTCCTACAACATGGAAATTCTAAATGTCTCAGGACCCTTTAACACCACTGAAATTAGTCACTACCTACTTCAAAGTGTACTGGGATTTATGTAGTCAAGGACAAGACTTCTATCCTCTTTCAGAAATGTCAGAGCTGAGCTGATGAAGGTGTCCAAACATAGAGTCATAGCATCATAGAGTCATAGAATTCTTAGAGTTGGAAGAGACCTTGTCATCTATTGTCATATAATGTCATCTAGTCCAACTCCCCTGCAATGAACAGGGACATCCACAGCTAGATCAGGTCACTCAGAGCCTGATCCAGCCTGGCCTTGAAAGTCTGCAGGAACAAGGCATCCACCACATCTCTGGGCATAATATCACAGAGGACATTCAGCAGAGATCTGTAGAGAACAGACACCAATTAATCAATAGCTTCAGTAGCTTATAAAAAGGATGGAGACTAACATTTTTCATAGTCTGACTGTGATAGGACAAGGGGAAATGTTTTTAAATGAGAAAATTAGAGATTTAGGTTAGATTTCAAGAGATTCTTTTCTCTGAGGATGCTGAGGCACTGGGACAGTCTTCCCAGAGAAGCTATGTATGCCCCATCCCTGAAGGTGCTCAAGGCCAGGCTGGATGGAGCCCCAGGCAAATTGAGCTGGTGGGTGGCTATCAGCCCATGGCAGGAGGTTAGAAGTGGATGGGTTGGCTTTAAGGTCTCTTCCAGTCCAAGTCATTGTATGGTTCTATGAATCTATGATCACCTTTCTGCTGACAACAGCAGAGAGTGTAGGCCAAGGGTTACACACCAAATCTGGAACTTTCAGAGCAATTCCAGGCATGAAATCATCCCATTTCTCTGTAAATTGAGCAATAAAAGGTTAGCAGACAAGTTTAAAAGAAGCTTGGGGGGGCATTCCTCCCAACAACTCAGATTTCATAGATCAGAGCCAAGAGAAGCGGGAGGATTCTGGCTACGCTGCATTTAGATCAAAGACTGTTATAGCTTATATGATTAATGAAAGATGAACAGCATTCCACAGATTAACAAGTTTAATTCCTGAGAGTGGAACAGTTATCTCTGTGGGCAGACTGACCCTTAATCTCTAACTTGGTTCTTGACCGTGCCACTCTCATGTTTCCTCTCTCTGCCTCCACCGCCACCTTCGCACCGGCAACTGAAAAGATGACATTGAGTAGATGGGTCCGGGACAGGAAGATAAAAACAATGTGAAAGGATGGAGACTGGGAGCTTATCAGCCAAACAGGACACAGGATATAAAATGTAATCAAGTTAAGGCTCTTATCAAAATGCCTCCTGGGAGCGTTTTTTTCCCCTTAAAAAAAACAACAAAAAAATTATCTGTCATTGCTCAGGAAAAATTATAGGATTTTTTTAAAGTAATTTTATCTGATATACTCTGTGTGTGGAGGTGTATATGTTTTCTGAAGAATGCACAAACTTTGTAATTTGAAGTGTCTTAAGCAAAGGGAATCAAGTTATCAAGTACTAAGTAGTGTATTTAAAAGAAGAATATAGACATGACATTTTCTGTCTTACTTAAAAAGTGAGTGGAAACGTATTGACACCCCACCCCCCCAACTTCAATACGTTAAATTCTTAAACAATTAGCAAAATATTTAGACAAATTATATGTAATTATGTGCTAAAACAAAATAGCTGCTTGTAAGGTCCTCCATACCAGGATTCTATAGAGCTTTGTTTGCAGAAGTGCTTCTCTGAAAAGGTTTTAAAATCTTTCAGACAGTCCTGTAATCTGATTATAGCAACCAACTCTTAAAGTGGTCTTAAATTTGGATTTGGATTTCTGTTGTTGCTGCATTCAATTTTCAGGATTAATCATTTTCAGTTTACAAGTTCATTCTTGTATGGATCTAATCTCTTTTCCATTGCTAAAAATCTACATTTCCCACTCTATGGAATATCATCTCCCTCATTTAAACCGTCTCCAGCTCATCTTATTAGTATTATTACTATTATTTAATCCAGTGATATTGTAGAATTTTATGTTAGCTACCTATTTTGCTGTTTATTTGATGAAGAAGTTACTGGGCATGTTGAGTGATTTTATGATGGAGAGATTAACAAGAGTACTGAAAGAGTGAAAATAAGAAAATATGGTAACAAATAACTGTTAAAAAGGAAATATTACAATAAAGTCAGAGAGATACTTCCAACAGCGAGACCTTGATTCTGCCCTGATTTCTTCATGGCATTTGGCATATCAAGTTTGGAGGTGTGTTAAAAGCAAAGTACGTGGCTTTGTGCCACATTTCTACTCTAGCAATGAGTTTCGTTGCCAGTATAAATTGGAGTGGCCTTAGGGCTGCTCCAGTTTATATTTAGCTTTCTATGCCTTATTTTGTGTTTTAGGTTCTGCTGTAGCTAAGAGGCCTCTGTGTGTTGGAAATCCACCAGTGCAGTAAATTAAGTTATGGTTTTGTTACTCTTCAGATGGGTATCTTAGGACAGAGAGATCTCATAGCTGTGAACCAGAAGACCATCTTGCTAGGAAAGGACAGAACTCCAGCTATACCTTCCAGAAGTTCATTTCTTCAGATGCAAAAGGACATCACTCAACACATACCACAGCTCTCCTGGTTCTCATACCTTGGTTTTCATGCACACACAATGAGAGTTTCAGTCAAGTTTGAATTCTGCAGTAGGTGTTTCCTTAATATTCAGTCACTTATGAATATTTAAAGGTAATAAATGTCAGATTAAATGTTTAACGATCTTGTTTACACTTAAAAGACCTTGAGAAGGATCAGGAAGAAACCAAGCTGTCTAAGTTGGCCTGTTACTATGCTCGGAGTAACTGCTCTCTACAACTCCCTGAATGGAAGTTGTAGTGAGGTGCAGATTGGCCTCTTCTCATCGGTAAGAGCAATAGGATGAGAGGTTATGAGACTTAAGTTGCATCAAGGAAGGTTCAGTTTGGATATTAGGAGAAAGTTCTCCTCTTAAGAGATAATGCATTGGCACAGGCTGCCCTGGGAGGTGGGGGAGTCACCATGGAGATCTGGCACGGAGGAACATGGTTAGTAGGCATGGTGGGAATAGGTTGATTGTTGGACTTGGGGATCTTAGTGGTCTTTTCCAGCCTTAATGATTCTATGATTCTATGTCCCACAGCTTCTGTTGCACTGAAACAGGTACCTGTGATATCAGTGCTGGGTGAGTTAAAAGAGACAGAGCACTGACGCTCACACTGGGTGTAGGCATGCTCAGGTGCTTGCACTTGCAGCTAAAAAAGACACTTATGCATTGGACAGCCTCAATAGGGATGGTCAAGATGGTCCCTGAAATAATGATACAACAGCAGACTGCCATCCTCCACAATCCTTTCTCTTATTCATTTCCACAAACCCCATGATTTTTTTTTTTAATACAGTGAGGCTTATGCAGTAGATTTAAAATGACTTCAGAATGGTTAATAAAAAGAAAAACAATGCTCTAAATCTACCCATTTTTATGATACATTGTCAGGATTGACTTGGATCCAGACTGCAGAGCATATCTGTAGAAAAAAAATCCTCCCATCTCCACTGGAAAGTGGAAAGGTCTTCATAGACATGGACACGAAGAAAAGGTATTGGTTTTACAAGCTTTCTAGCAACTGCCTTATTATACCCTCCCTCTTTATTTATATATTTTCTTTCTTTCTTTAATAAAAAAGAAAGTGAGAGTTCAGGCCTCATTACTGCAAACTGAGGAAACAATATTTATAATATCAACCATTAAAGAACAGAGAAACAAAAAGTGAATTATGTACAATTACAGTTACCTTCACCTTGGTGTGCTTTGATGAACTAGAGGAGTTTAGTTCTGTACACATGACTTTTACAGAGGTGAATAGTCTGGAGACAAACTTCAGAGTGACCTGTGAGTCTCTACAATATGAGGGGAGAGCAAAGGTGGAGGCTGAAATCATGGTGAGAGAGCACAGTGCTCCTCAACCTCTTCACATTTGGTCCCTTCTCTACTCAGCTCTGCACTGGCTTAAGTTATTGTCTTCTTGCATTCACTGGAAAACAGGCCAAGCTTTTAAAACCATGCCATAGAAATATTCTTTTGATTTTTTGCCTTTTCTTATGGTTCTGTATTTTCAGGTTTGAATGAAGACAAGAAAACATGAATAAGCTTTCAACTCAAAGCCACTCACCCTATTCACACACCCCAGTGTGGCATTTGCCTCTGGACTGATTGAGTTAGTCCTGCTTTGTTAATTGAAACTGAAGGCAAACAGAAGTCTCACATCACTGACTTGAACCTCACTTATGCTGCCTGACAAGAATGCAGATATTTCTTTAGTTATTATATTTTCTTTGTATTGCAACTTCATATGTGTGTCGGGGATCAAGAATGCTAGGAATTTACCACATACACATTAAGGGGGTAGTTTAAAACTTTTCAAGCTCATTATACAAGAGAGAGGACAGCAGTGCCATTCTCTCTGAGCTTCTTTCTGATAAGACTTTACTGTCAGAACAGATCTGTAACTGCTGCTTTTTCTTTTTTTTTCTTCTTGTTTTTTTATATCTGAAGTAAATGCAAGTTTTTCTTTGTGCCTGTAAGAAACCTTTCATTGTTCCATTTCCCAAACCAAGCAAACAGTCATCAACTTATAATTGGGTGAATTAGTCACAGGAGAGAAAGCAAACTTTAAAATAATCACTCATTTTTCCTCCTCTATATCAGCATCTTTTCTACAGCAAGCCACCTGGCTCCAAATATTTCTATTCAAATCACCCAAATAAAAAACTCACCAGACAGCAGATCCTGTAAGATCCTGCTGAAAAATCTGAGAAACTCACATTAGTTTCCAAGATCCATTCTAATGGAAAAGATTGGCCAAGCATACCCATATACTGCGCATCCTTCGGCTGGGAAGTGAGCCCCCCTGCAGCTCCGAGCTAAGGAAGCAAGAATTTCACTCTTTAAATCACATGAAGTACACAGAAAGAGGGAGGGAGGCAGTGCAGGGAAAGTAGTGCTGATCAGAGGAGCTACTAATGGAACAGAAGAGTTTGAAGATGTGTGATCTCTTCTCTGCCTTGACTGCAGACAAACTCTTAGATGAATTATGAAACACACAACTCTACCATGCCCCCCTGAAAGTTCAAGGAATCACACAGTTATGTATACTTCCCTGGGTACTCTGTGAATCTGCTACTTTTTCTCTACCTACTTTACAGAAAGATATTTGAAATACATTTCTTAGATAGTTTGCACCTATTTTTATCAGTTTTCCTCCAGTGTGCTCTGGGCAAACATGTCTATAAAATACTCCTTGAGTTTGCACATGTGTAGGGAGACCACTGGTAATTACTGGACTGCAAATTCTACTCTGATTTAAACATCATATGTCTCAAGAGTCATGGAATCATAGAATCATAGAAGGAAGCTTACCTCTGCCCTACTGACTACCTGTATCTGTAGGACTCATAGAATCATACATTCTGGCTTGGGTTGGAAGGGAACCCAAGGATCATCAAGTTCCAACCTCACTGCCACAGGCAGGGCCACCAACCTCCAGATCTGGTACTAGACCAGGTTGCCCAGGGCCTCATCCAACCTGGTCTTGAACACTTCCAGGGACAGAGCACCCACAGTCTCCCTGAGCAGCTTGTTCCTTGCCACTCTTTGTAAAGAACTTCCCATTGACATCTAATCAAAACCTTTCTTTCTTGAACTTAAAACAATTCCCCCTTGTCCTATCACTGCCTTCGCATGTAAGAAGTTGATTCCTCTCCTGTTTATAATCCCCTTTTAAATACTGGAAGGCTGCAACAAGGTGACCTCACAGCCTTCTCTTCCCCAGGATGTACAAGCCCAACTCCCTCAGTCTGCCTTCACAGGAGAGGTGCTCCATCCCTCTGATCACCTCCGTGTCCCTCTTCTGGACCTTCTCCAACAGCTCCATGTCCTTCTTGTGCTGGGGGCCCCAAACCTGGACTCATTACTCCAGGTGGGGTCTCATGAGGGCAGAGTAGAGAGGGACAATCAGCTTTCTTTCCCTGCTGGCCACCCCTCTTCTGATGTTGCCAGGATATCAATGTCCTTCCTAGCTGCAAGAACATGCTGCTAGCTCACGTTCAGTTTTTCATCCACAAGGACCCCCAGGTCCTTCTCTGCAGGGGTAACTCTTGAGGATTTCTTCTCCCAGTCCGCTTATGTATCTGGGATTACTCCTACCCAACTGCAAAACCTTAAACTTTGCTGTTTTGAACCTCATTAGTTTCACAGGTGCCTACCTTTCAAGTTTGCTGAGGTCCCTCTGGATGGCATTCCTGCCTTCTAATGTGTCAGCTGCACCACTCAGCTTGCTGTCATTGGCAAACCTGCTGAGGGTGCAGTAGAGCTCTTTCATCTTACTTTACTCTTCTCCTTTGCAGGTTGCTTGCATATAAGCTCGTTTTCATTCTCTGCCCCCTACAGTCACAAGAAAGTCCTTCTAAGAAGTGATTCATTTGGCTGGTTTCAAATAGCTACCTTATGGTTAGATAATTAGACCTTAGAAAAGCCTCATTATTTCTTTTGAGGGCAAAGGGAATCTTGAGCGCAACTAGAGTTACAGAAACAGCTTCTGGCTCAGGTATTTCCGATAGATTACTGCTGTATGGAAGAACAGCTAAATCCTCACCTTGCCTTTTTGTTGTCCCCTCAGAATCTGTCATCTATCACTGGTAATGGGTCAAATGGTTTTATGGTAAAACTCAAGCGGATTTTGCAAAATTGTGCAGCCTTTCTCAAATACTCTCAGCCTCAACATCTGCCACAAGACAGAAACTCCATAAAAATCTTCAAAAACACTCAAATTCTTGGGCTTCTGTAGCTCCAGACGTCCTTGCAAGGCAGGCAGCAGTAGCTCTTAGAGATATAGACTTGTCAAAGTACTTCCAGAGGAGGGCCACAAAAATGATCAAGGGATGGAACACGTCTTCTCTGAGGAAAGTCTGAGAGAGCTGGGGCTGTGCAGCCTGGAGAAGTCTCCAGGGAGACCTGATAGAGGCCTTTCAGTATCCAAAGGGTGTTGTATGGAAGAGAACAGACTCTTTAGCAGGGTGATAAGACAAGTGGAAATGGTTTCAAGTGAAAAGAGGGGAGATTTCGGCTGGATATAAGTAAAAAGTTTCTTTTACAATAAGGGTGGTGAAGCACAGGTTACCCAGAGAGGTGCTGGGTGCCCTGTCCCTGGAGACACTCAAGGTCAGACTGAATGGGGCCAGTTCAGGAAGACTGCAAGTGCTCTTAGGATGTGGCCTTTATATGTAGCAGTGTGAACCATCCCATGTGATTCCTTTGTTTAGGTGGGCAGCGAGGGCTGGTAAATCCTGTCTTCACAAAAGCTCTCCTTAGGGGAGTAGAAACAGTAGGACTTTGCATCTTGTATTTTCCTATGGACTAGCTCTCAAATAGACAGTCTGTTGTTCAAATAGTTTCTGGAGGGATAGATAATGTGGGACCATCTATCCCGCTATCCATCTGTCTGACAGAATGTCTCTCTATCTCTCCTTCCCCCATTTTCTGTAGCTCAGACTCTCTTCTTGGGCATATTTTTCATTATTCCTTATAACATCAATGAAGGCCTATAGTAATTAGCCACAGGTGCAAAGAGAGCAGCAGCTTCACACTTCCTGGTGCAAAGATGGAAGTGGTAAATTCAGTTTCCAGGTCTTTGCATCATGCTTTTTAAGCTCTTTAGCAGAGTAATACTTCACCAATGCAGGTCCCTTTGCTACTGCCAGTTATTTCAGGAATGCTATGAAATTAATGAGGCTGATGTTTTTTGTTTCTTTGGTTTTCTTTGTTTGATTTTTAAAAAGGTCTAATTTGTTTAGGGGTTCTTTACAGCCCACAAAGCTCCCATTACACAATTCCCATTATACACTCAGACTGCCCATGGCCTTCTTATGAAAAAGAATAATTTGGGAAGCAGACATATGCCATCAACCTCCCCTCTGAGGAAACTAAATGGAAAATCTAAATGATGCTGTTTCGGGAAGCACTTCTATATTGAAATCTTAAAATATGAATTAACTGGTTAGGTTCACATTAGTTTTAGGGTGGCTACAAAAATTCGCAGATGTCTTTAGCTCTATTCCTGTCATTCATGATGGATAATGGTATAACTCTGAATCTCTAATTATACTGTGGAATTAAACATTCTTGCCTCCATGTTATAGACATACATCAGATTTCTTTGCTGATACATAAAATTTCATGTAATAGAACCTGAGAATGTGAGTGTCACTAACCAACACATTCCCAAGGCAATACGCACAGTGTTATTGCTGAATACTTCACATTTCTTTTTCTAAAACTCCTATGCTTTTAGGTCTTTTATTCATACTATAGCTTAAGCATACAGAGAATTTTCAGCAGACAGGCCTGTATGCATTACAGAGAGCTTGGGTTACCTGTTCTATTGTGGATTATTGATGCAAAGAGAATAGAGTGAGGTAGTAAGAATTTTCCTTATCTGTACACCTATCTGAAGGATGTGTGACAGGTTTTATTCTGAAAGACTGTTATCTTGACATCTCTTTATAGTGCTGCAGTTGTCCTCTTTGTCATAGAATCCCCAAGAAAAACGTGTCTGAAAACCACTAAAATTTCTTTTCCATCAGAAAGAAGGAAGATCTTATTAGAAGAAGAAAGTTTTCATCTGTGTATTCCCTGCTTGCAATAAGGTCCCTACTCTTCACCCAGGGAAGTATATATAGGATGACCTCAACTCCGTATGAGGTACAAACTGAACAGTAAATTTATTAACATAAACACAGAATGATGTGAACATGAAGTTTCCCCAATGGTAGGAAGACTCCTTTGGAAGCTGCCTTCTTTCACTCAAACCAGAAGTAAGGAAACCACATCACTACAAGCTCAGTTAATGGTACAGTCCATCCCAGGATATCAAGAAAGAGAAATGTGCTGGAAAGCTGACAGGATTCCAGACTCACTGAAGAAATCAGGAATGGGTTATTATAAGACAGCACATCTCCTGCTTGACATTCAGGCAGTCTGCCAATGCAGCTGACTTCTTGGATACTTAATGATGACTTAAAATTTTTCCTTTTTCTTAAATGCAAAAGCAGAAAACATATTCTAGGAGACTTAACACTAAACCAACCACTATTACTTCTGCATACAATTATGCACACACAATTGTGTGTAGACACAAATCTGCTAGTTTTCCAGAAAAGAGAACTATTCTATATATCAGACATCCTGTCTCACTCACCTCATGTTTTCTTTTTCTTTGTATAGAAAAATATCCATGATTCTTCAAGAAGGTAGCATTTTGCTATAGAGGATCATTACATGATTAAAGTCACAAAAATATCAAACAAAAAACTGTTCCTTCTGCTTCAGTGCACAATTAAAAGTCTCCTAGTGCACAAAACACAATGAACTTATAGAACTTCATCAAATTAAAACATACAGACCCAACAGGAATCAATTAAGAATTTGAGGAACACCTTCATTAGCAGTGGACAGTGACAGTGGGGCCCTGTGTGATCAGGTTTGGTTATCTTGTTTAGCTTGAGCAGTATACCCTCCTGGAGACAATGAACATATTGCTACCCTAAGTCATAGAACCATAGATCCCAAGTTGGTTGGGACCTATAAGGATCGTTGAGTCCAACTCACTACACACAGAACTACCCCAAAATCAGACCCTTTATCTGAGAGCACTGTCCAGATGCTTCCTGAACTCTGACAAGCTCGGTACTGTGACCACTTCCCTGGGGAAGCTGTTCCAGTGCCCAGATGCTTTTTTGGTGCAGAACCATTTGCTGATATCCAACCTGTACCTCCCCTGAACCTGTTCCCCCAGCAAGAGGAATTCCTCATACACAGTGGACCCTCCAGGATTTGTTCTTTGGATGTTGTGCCAGTAAAGCACGCAGTAAACTTTCATCTAATCAAGTGCTTAGACTCCATAGAGCTCAGCTGATATTTTCCAAACAATCATTTTGTTCAAGTTTCGTGTTTTAATGTTCTTTAGGCCAAGATACAATTACAGTTCTAAGAGAAGGATTATTGTGCACACACATCAGTGTTGTAACCACTGGATTGTCTAGACCTGTTCTGGATATATGACTTTCCCTCCAAATCAGGCTTACCATGCTAGTTAAGAATGGAGCTTTATAAGGGAAATCTAAAGAAAAATAACACTAGATTAGGCATAAAGATGCATGTAGCTGCACTTGGACAGTAGTAAAATAAACTTTTTTTTTGTTTCTTTACATGCATTTTATGTAAAGTAAAACAGATGGCAAAGAAGAATAGAAAAAAAGCAAAGAAGGACATCAAGGAATCCTGTTGAAGAGCACAATTTTTATATTCTGAAATATGCAGAGGAATATAAAAATAATAGGAGATGCTGGGTTTTTTTTCGCAAATCTTTCAGACTAAGATATTTTTATTTTATCTTCACCAGTTTGAACTGATTGCCAATCTGGGATACAGCTAGAAATTTATTTTCCTTCTCTTGTGCCTAGTAAACTCTTGCGTATTTAGTTAAAATGCAAATACTGTTAAAAGCATTTTACCAGATGCTTCCCTGGGTTCAAAACATGATTACTTTTAGAGTTTGGATTTGGACATTTTGTTCTACTTATAGCAATGTAGAAAACCTACGTGTTAATGGTTAAATGCTCACAAATTCACAAGTTCTATGCTGTAGGTCAAATGTAACTCAAGAGATCACGTCCAGGAAGTCATGACTATAAATATAAATATATTAAATAATATAATGAGAACCTTAATGAGAACACAGTGTAAATTTCAGCTTGAAATCACATACAAGATTAGTTCTACTGTTATTTGTGATTTTATGTCCTTAAATGAAAGATGTCTGCACAGATAATAAAAATATTGCAATTTTTTGTTTTTTATTTTTTAAATTAAGGTACTCTGACTAAAATGAAAATTTCTGTGTCACTTCCATTGGCCACTTTTACCAAACTAAACATAAAGAATTGTTCTGAAGAATGTTCTGGAGTGAGTTTACTTGCAGTTCAAACGTACTTCATCAATGGAGAAGATGTCACTGTCAATAATTATGTTTATAGTATAGGTTTATACTGATTTTTATAAAGGTTGGTGGGGGAGGCAGACAGTTCAGCAGTTGAATTACTGAAATTTGATGTATCTATCAATATGCTTTCCCATCAGCTGGGGACTGACACAACAATGAGGCAGCAATTTTAAACTACAGAGCAAACAACACTGTAAGTGTATCAGGTTGAGACATCAATTTCTCCTCATGAACTTCAGAGCTCTAATCAGAATTTCTGCTCTCAATCTTACAGGAGAAATGCATTTTGAGGTGAAAAGTGCTTATATGACCACTCGGAATCACTTTAGGCATTATCAAGATACCTGAGGAAATTTCCATGACCTGTTGACACCTTATGAACAAGTAAACCTCCAAAGTAATGTAGTTATCTCATCCTACAAATAAGGTTATATGATAAAGAAATCAAGTGATCTGATAAAAAGTCTGATTAGGAAGAGGAGAGATGGACCTGTACTTCGTATGCCATCTTTCTTGCCACTAGGGCAATGATTTTCTCATTCCTGTGCATGTGTTATGGGAATTCAGACCGTTCTCTCCACCTCTTTCATACCCAACTCACACTTCCATGTTTATACTTCTGTATATACTTCTGTAATACCCCAAAGCTCTGGTTGGTTTGTAAGATCAGGCCAGTTTAATTATTAAGGTTGTATTTTCATAAAATCATAGGATCAAAGAATCACAGAAACAAAGAGTCACAGAAAGGCTTAGGTTGGAAAGGACCTTAAAGATCTTCCAACTTCAACCCCCTGCTGTGGGCTGGGGATGGGGCAACCACAGCTCTCTGGGCATTCTGTGCCAGGGCCTTACCATTCTGTGATTATCTTTCTTCAAGGAGCTGTCCTGATAACGTTCACCTTTTTCTATGCTCTTCAACAAATTATTCTTAAGTTGGCATTGCAAAATCTGTAATGGTGTCTTAAAGATGAACGCTGTATGCCCTGCACCAAGACGTTGAATTCATTATAGGCTTTTCTTTTGCTTTGAATAATAGGACTGAAATAAGATTAATTTTGCAACTCCTATTGATTTGATTCAGGAACCACTGAATTAAAAACAATATTGTGTCACTCAGAAGAAAGTAACAATGACCTTCTGAAGCTGGAGTCCCTGATATTAATGATCTACAGCTGTGATCCCACTGGGCACTTCCACTCTCGTCCAGCAGGATCCCAAAGGGCATGTCTATGCTTCAGTTCAGGCACCATTATATTTATTGTCATAACAAGGAGCAGGTGCTCTGCAATGAATAAACATTGCTGTGGCTCTGTCACTTTCTGATTGCACCATTTAACAGATGGACATACAAATCTGGGTTGGCATCCGCTACTGCATCATTTCCCCCTTGTATTCCCAGAGAGAACAGAGTTCTTCTTGATCTATGCCAATGGGTGTGTAAAGGCAGAATCATACCCTAAAGTAAGGAAACACAAGTGCACACAAAGATAATGGCTTGCACAGCTCTGGAAAATATCAACTTAGATTGTTTTAAATACAAATAAACTCAAGCAAGCTCAAGCAATTAGCTTGGCAAAACTCTGAAATGTGTTTAATGGCTGAGTGATCAAAAGGTTTTCCATCAACTTTAGCTGAATCAAACTGGCAAGTAAATCTTTCCTTACATATAATTTTCCAAAGTTTGAAGTGACAAATTGGACTGAACTCAATTAAAGCAGCAGGTTCTATGCATTTAATTGCAAGCAGTGTCTAAGATTGTGAAGAAATCCAACTCAGAATGAAAACACAGATGTGGCTGTGGCATAGCTCTGTAAAACACAAAGAGGCAAAACCAAGTTCAATCAAGAAAAAGTTACAGGCAATGTATGGTGATGTATTCTGCCATACTTCTGAAGCATTAGCTGTAGGCAAGTAACAAAATGTTAAATTGGGAAATGTTCACCTATCTACACCACTGAGTTCAAAAACTGATATGAGAAAAGTAAACAAATATTTATAAAACAGTTTGACTATGGAAAGAGCATGAATATACTAATGGTATTTCCAATTACTATGCAATGAGACTTACTTCAGGAAATTAATTCTATCATCAGTTAGAATACAATAAAAGAAAAATTTTGTGCTAAAAATGGTGATTAAATAATGACTTTGTAATAGGACACTTGGTCATTATGGTGGAAGTGCTTAGGGGGTAAATTCAGTATTTAGTCCTTTAATGCACACACATGGCTCCCATTGGTATTAGTGGGAGCCATACACACTTTCAAGGGCAGATTTCAACCTACACTGGGAAAGCTAAACTAAAAAGGAAGCAAATATATCAGATGAAGTTCTTAAAATTGACCCAGGCAAACAAGACATGTGCTAGCATTTTAAGCCCTGCACTCAGTGAAAATTAAAGTTGTTAAATAAGCAATGGAATCAATTTTAAGCAATTGCCATGTGTATTTATAGAAACAGCACCTCCATCAAATATCTAAACAACTAAAAAGGGAACCTATTACTGTTTAATTTCGGTCCTTGGAAGAACATGATTTCCATAGTAAGGGAAGTGTGAGAATCATTTTAAAAGCTCAGCAGGGAATTTCTGTACAGTCTATGAGTTTCGTTTGAAACTGGGGGCTTTTTATATGTATCTGTGTCAGGCTGCAGACATTATTTTAGATGTGGGATTTTTTGTCCTTTCACATCTTGGTTGGGGGTGAACTGTACAGATTGTCGTGAAAGGACTTACCCATCAAAAAAACCTAGAAAGACCAAAAAATCCCCAAACCTGACACAGTAAATCAAGAAAGGAGAAAAAAAACACACTATTTAAACTGAAAGGATATCCTTCAGAAAACTGAATGAAACCCTCCAAAAAAGGGAAATAGAAAAGAACTAGTTAAGTATAAAAGCATAATACAGCAGGGCAAAAGGGAGAATAAATCATTTTGAAGAACATATTGCCAGAAATATAAAAGTGAAAACTTTTTTTCACCAGCACAAGAATAAGGAGGTCTGTTAAAGAGTTTGTAGAACTAAGAGATGAGCAAGAAGTAAAAAAATCATACAAAGATGGGACTACAGAAAAAAAAAAAAAAAAGAAAAGAAAAAATAATTCATCCCTATGATGAATGTTTATAGACTTACAGAGATTCTCACACCAGAAATTTGCCATATGATGGGATGGATTAGAAGAACTGTTTCAAATTGGAGTATCAGTAGAAGAGTTTGAGAGTCATTCAATAAAATGAACAGTTTCAAATGACCAGGACCAGATGGTATTCACCTAAGAGTTCCTCAGGAACTCAAGTATGAAATTGATAAACTATTAATTATGTTGAGTAATCTTTTGCCTAAAACAGAGTGCCCACTAGAAGAATGGAATGACAGTGAGGAAAAAATGAAAAAAACAAACAATAACCACAATGAAGAATTAAAAAAAAAAAAAAATGACATGGAGTAATGGCAGTTAATAGAAAATACTAAACTTATTTATTTATTTATTTATTTTCCCAAAAGTAATTGGGCTTCCAAAATATGTTCTTGGGCAGTAGTAAAATAAATTTCCTAGTTCTTGTTGCTTACAAAGGCCTTTAATTTTCTTAATTATATTTTGCCTCCTGCAAACTAGTTTAATAATGCTAGTGGTCAGAGGGAGAAGAGTTGTCTTCTGCTGAAGAGGATATATGTTTATGTGGGAGAAGATATAGGAGGATCTCCATGATAGGTAGGAAGAAGCAGGCAGTGAAACTACCTGTGTGAACCCCAAGGAGACCTTGTGGAAATGTCCAAGGAGACCTTGTGGAAATTTGTCTGAGAGGTACAAAGGCAGTGGACTATTTGAGATGTCTGGACAAGTTATGCACTGGTAGAGATGCCATTTTTTCTTGTACAAGTATATATAATGCAGACACATAATGATACCCGCAACTACTAATACTGTGATTACCTATATATTAAAGGTCTTTAATGAGGAAACTTGATGAGTGACAGATGATTCTGCATAAAAGAAGCACACAGAATCATGGTTTTTCATTTCCCCTGTGCTCACAAACACCTGCAATTGCTGTACTAGGGAAACTGGGAGGTGTATCTATGCCCCTAGTGTCAGTTCATGGACTTCAAATTGTTTCTTCTACTCTATTTGATGCTGATGCTGCAACCTCCCATGCAGGAGGTTGCAATAATTTGCAGCCCAGGAGGTCAAGAAAGGATTTTATCTCTGCTATATCATTTTCTTCACGCCCTAATTCAGTGTCCACCAGTTCCCAAATTGCAGGAGTAGCAGCATTTCCAAACTCATCTTATCTACTGTCTTTGCAAACGTCCATCAGACATCTATTCATTCTTTCCAAAATGAAGGTCCCAATCCTTTTAGTCTCTCTTTATGAAACTCTCTCTTGATCCCCTTGGCTATTTTAGTTGCCCTTTGCTGTCTTTCTTCCACACTAGCTATAACTTGCTTGACATGGAGACATGAGACTTGAACATAGTGTCCACAGTGTGGGCATACACTGGCTTTATAAAACTGCAAAATGCTGCCCCTGTCCTCTTTTTTGTACCTCTCCTGGTGATACAGGAAATTTTATTGGCTTTTGGGGATGTCAGTAGATGTTAAACTGATTACTTCAGAGAAACATCGATAGTGACTTCGAGATCTCTTTTTTATAACTTTTTTTTTTTTTCAGAGTTCAGCAGCATGTCAGCGTGCTTCAGATTATTTTCTCTAGATTCATTCTTTGCCTTATATTTTTCTAGTTGGGAGTTTGTGTGACAACTTTTGGCCCCTTTGCTCAGTTTGCAGTTCTGAGTCTTGTGCAGTTCCTTATTATAGCTGCAGCATTTGACTATCTAAAAGAGCTTAACAACATTTTTAAGAATAAAGATTTCACTGTTCTGTGTTTCCTCAAGGGCACCTGTGACAGCATTAAACAAAAAGTGATGCTCAAACAATCCTGGGGGCATCCTAATGCTGACTCTTCTCCATTCCGAATAACAGCTATTAACCCTTTGCTTCCAACCTTTATTAGCTTTCAGAAAATCTTCCTTCTATTCCCATAGCAACTTGCATTTTTTAATAATGTTTGATACAAAGACTTGCCAGAAGCTTTTCAAAGTGTGAATGTATTGTGACCACTTGATCGTTTTATTCAGATGCCTACAAATTTGATGTATAACTCGAGCACACAGTGAGATAGAATTTTCCTAAACAATAGCCCAGATAACTCCTTCCCAACCAGTGATGCTTATCTGTGCACACAGAGATTATATTATTTGCTACAAATTAGTGTCTTACTAGGGATGGCAGTCAGACTTATCAGTCTGTACATGCTAGTATCTTCTGCAGAAATCTTTTTGTATGTGTGTGTTATGCTCGCAGCTCTGCAGTGACCTCTTATTGTAGTTACTTGTAAGTAGAAGTGACATACTTTGGTCATTAGTTCATTTTAAATCCCTTCAGGATTCTCAGTTGAATACCATACAGCTTTGGCACTTACTAATGTCCATCTTCTCTAACTTTTTCTTTTTATCTACATCAGATTGATCTATCTCACCTCTGCCCCTGGAAAGGTGATGGAACAGCTTGTTCTGGATGCCATCTCCAGGCAATTGGAAGAAAAGGAGGTCATCAGGAGTAGCCAGCATGGGTTC
>VXAB01008334.1:53331-90232 GCA_013399175.1 Odontophorus gujanensis | reverse complement strand
TCTGAGGTGTGGGGGACAAAGTGTCAAGGCCAGACTCTTTTCAGAAGTGTGTGGAGACAGAACAAGGGGAAACTGACAGAAACTGCAACACAGAAGGTTCCACACGAATGTGTGCAAGAACTTCTTTACGGTGAGGGTGACGGAGCACTGGCACAGGCTGCCCAGGGGAGTTGTGGAGTATCCTTCTCTGGAGATATTCAAGAGCCACCTGGATGCCTACCTGTGTGACCTGGTGTAGGGAACCTGCTTTGGCAGGGGGGTTGGACTCGATGATCTCTTGAGGTCCTTTCCAACCCCTACGATTCTATGATTCTGTGATCTTCTCTGATCTGTACAGACCAAAGATTGCACTGGGTTTGAAAATATTCCTAGCACTTTTAGTACTAAATACTGATACAAAGATTTCATGGAGATTATTTGCTATCGCTTTATCATCACTGAATGCTCCTTTGTCACCAAATATTCATTACTGACTGATGCAAGACCTGATGGTCCTTATAGGTCCCTTCCATCTTGGAATATTCTACGACTGTGCAAAGTAACACATGGGAGAAGAAACAGTTCTGAATTTCCATGCACAACAGGTAGCTCTGAGGTGGTAATTTCAGAGTTGTAAATAGATTGTATTAGGCAAATATCATCTCACTGCTCAGTAGCATTCAGAAGGAAAATCCAGTGTTAATATTATTAAGATTGGAACAGATATTATAATGGGATGGTTTAAGATGAACCTATAGAGCCCCCAAGTCTCAAATATTTTACGTACTCTTGTTCTCCTAAAGGAAAAATATGATATGAAAAAAATGGGGAAAATTGCAAAAATGGTGAGCAGAATGATCTAATGATCTAATTACAAACCAACATCTGTGCAAGGTGTAATTAAATAGGATAGAAAAGAGGCCATTGAGAGAGAAGAATGGTATAAAAATCTATAGGAGTTAGTGTGCCATGAAAAAAATATGGAAACCTGTAACATTTAACCATTCAAGATCTCAATTGAAATAAATACTTAAACTGCATTATTTTTCCTACCAGTAAGTCCTTGGTGTGCACTCTCAGCTCAAGAAGAGCTCTGGGGCTTAAATACCTCCCTTTTCCTCATTGATTCAGTGTATGTCTCAGTGGGAAAAAGATATATGAAATATTGGAGATAGAAAAAATAGGCAAAGTAAGGATGCAGCTAGCATGCAATCTAGACACCACTCAGAAAGAAAACTACACAAGAATATTCAGCTGTTGTGTTTACAACTTGAGGAAACAAACTGTTGATAAACTAGTCAGCCTGCTAGAATATAATATACAAGAAATTACAGTTGCACTGAAAGAATGGTGACATTATTATTTGCTTATAATAATTTGGGATTTTTTAGTAATTTGGGTGGAATTATTCCAAATGTTCTACTGAAAATATATTGATTTGGTATTTACTAGATACAAAATATAACTGCAGTTTCAAACTATTTTGGAAAAAAAGTATGACCATGAATGAGTGATAAAACATGACTTTTATTTTCTCTCCATTGGGGTAGATGAAAACTCCTTGATTGTATAAAGACTGACGTGTTTTTTTTACAACTTTATGACAACCAAACCAGTCCTAAATCTGAAGTAGTTTGTTTATCAGTTATTTGGTGCACCTGTGAAATTTCCTTGTCAACAGTTTTTATGCTTTAAAAGACGATACTAGATCTTGGTTGTGAATTTAGATATAGCTCATCTTGGAGGAAGATTATATTCAGAACTAAGGACACTTTACGTCTGAATAAGAGTTTCCACATGGGGTTTTAAGATACTTGAACTGCGATGCTCTAAGTTCACACCTCCAATTAATTTGAATTAATTTTCTTAAGTGTGTAGATGTCAGCTGGCTCCAGAACTCTAGATATAAACAACTTCACACTCTGGCAAAGCCTAGATGTAAACTTGACAGCTTGAATGCATTTGTATTGACTTGAAGCCAGGACTTGAAGCAGACACAAAAAATTAATGTGTGAAATATCCTTAACCATTACTTTGGAATTCCAAGAAACAAGTTTTACTAAATAGTGCTTGAGAAACTCTGAACCTTATTTCCACAGTTATCGTGTTTTAATAAGTTTTATCTAAACTCAGCCTCTGGAAACTTTGAAGTTTGCTGTCTCTTGATAAAACTTGTTTCATTCTGTATCTACATGTTCTGTGCTCAAACGAGCTTGGCATACTTCAGATCAGCTAATGCAGCATTAAAGAGTTGTATATGGCACAGAAATGTCAAAGGCAGCTTTAAAATGTAATGAAAATGCTCTGAATGGAGATGTGGAAAAAGATTCTTTTGCTGTTACATACTGGTACATGTATTACTGCACCAAGAGATATCAGAGCTTTGATCTTACACATACCTAAAAATATCCTGCTTCAGTAGAGTGCTCAAACAATTCCTCCCTCTCAAAATGAACCCATGTGTTCTTTCAACACAAAAGCAAATTAGCTCTTACTGCTCAAAATTAAGTGCTGGGGAACAAGCCAAATATAGGTCATTCTTGGTAGGGCTGTGATCCTATTAGATAACATACAGCTAAGAAAACTCAGGTCTGGGCAGCATCTACAACAAAGACAGCCAAAGACTTGAATAAAGCAATAATGTGGGAAAGAGAATGCAAATGGACTGAACAATGCAACCCAGTATTGAACTGAGGTGAGAAGCAACCACTCAGTTCAGAGGCAGGGAGGACTGTCATGACAATTTGGGGTCGTCAATAATGCCATAATATTCACCCAAGAAAAAGCTGTATTATTCCTCGTGTCCCAGATAAATTCCAATCTGAGTAATGATATTCCACTGACCTACATTTACCTTGCAGTTTGAGCTGAATGAGGCTTTTCTTTCCATTCGTGTCTCAGTGGCAGTTCATTATTGCTGTGTGTTGACAAACAGATGTTATGCTATTCCCAGGAGACGAGTGTGCACCACATGTACTGTTATGATAGTTGTACAACAAAACTCAGAAAAAAAATAGGGGTTGAACGTGTGACTCTGCACTTTTCTTAGTCACAATGTCTGTTATGTTTGCACAAAATGATGAGGCCTACGTCATTTAAGGCCTCTGCATCCTGCTGGGACCCTGCATTAGAGGGATACTTCCACTTCAAATGTTGAACAAATCTAAAATGACGGTATGAAGGGCTTGTGTTGCTCTCTTTAATTTACGTTATGTAAGAATTCCTGCATGTTTCTATATTAAAAATAAATAAATAAATAACAGGGAAACAATTTTGTTTCAGAAAACAGTATTTTCATCAATATTTCTTGCACATGTATACAAAGCCACAAGCATCTCCCAGGGCCAGCTCACTGTTACACTCTGTTACTTTTCAAGCCGAGCAGTTAGGGCTTGACATGACTGACCATAACCCCCACCAGTCATTGCCCGTGAAAGTGGTTTGAAATGGGCAACAAAACGATTGCCAAGACGAAGGAGAAGTGAGGTGCTTGCAGTGGCTTGAGTGCAATGAAGCATTACCAGGTAGGAATAAGTGAGAATTTAAAAGAGAGTCAGGAAACGGGAGACAAGGAAGATGAAAAAGAGGGCAAGGGGGTCTAATGAAAACTTCATGGACTTGTGCATGCGAGTGCTGTCTCTTTGTCACAGCAATCCGTGGTGTGAAGCAGCAAGACTCTTCCTGCTGTATACAGCTGCACTAGGGAAGGCATGTAGTAAATAGGAAGAGACAAAGCTGCATTCGTTCACAGTAAGATCTCATTATTTAATTTCCCCTCTGTGGAAAATATCAGCTTAGGAGCTAACCTAACCTTTTGCTAGGCTGAGGTCAGAAGCCAGAGGTGATCCGGAGCACTGAGCCATGGGAGCTTGGATGGCTCAACAAAATGGCTCAGGAACTGTTACCTTTCTGTCAAGAGTTAAATGTCTCATTCTGCTGGTTGTAGTGGTCCCAGGTGATTACTGCAAATTGTCTGCTTGAAGGCTGACATGAAATTAATTTGTCATCCTAAACCAACACTGGGTCAAACGAATGTCTCCTTCCCATGGTGAATGATGCAAGACATTAGAGAAAGAAAAAAGATTAAAGCAATATGGAGCACCTGTCTGCACTGCAGAAACTATGCCTCTTGTGAGACACTTTCTTTGCCAAGGACTACATTTTCCGTATATACATACTTGGAAAGAGACTTCAGTTTACAGTGCTGCCACAGTTGAGTCAGTTCTAAAAATATATGGGGAAATAAGTGAGATTCTTCCTCCCTTCCTAATGTAAGGCAAAAAATAAGTATGGAGGAGTTAGCTCAGCTCATGGTTATCTATCACCAGTACTTTGGTTTAGCTGAGGTGTGTTTCACTTGGGCTGCACTCTGGAGTACAACCTGCCTGCTCCTATTACATTGGTTTCTTGTAGGGAAATGAAATATTAGCCTATTTTCTTAACTTCTGTATTAAGAAGACAAGTTAATTTTTCACCCTTCTGGTGAATTATTGTATGATCAGTTTATATGAGAGATGTCCCAGGAGTGAGAAAATGAGTCATAACTCACAGGAGGTGAAGCTACAAGCGAGTAATGAAGAATATGAAGATCATTCTTTCTTTTCAGTGCCTGTGCAGGCTTGTTCTACAATTAGAAGGGCAGTGGAATAGGTGTTATACATAGCCAAGCCACAAGTCATCTCTGTACTGTGGTCTCTGGGAAAGAGTCTTACAAAGTTTATTTTTGTTGGAAATAAGCGTGTGCAGCTATAAAATACATTAGAAGCCTTTCACTTCCCATCTAAGAGTTTCATTCAAGTGCCAGACTATGGAGCACCTTGTGAAGAAGTGTCCTCAGAACACAACAGTGACTTTGTCCAGAGCTCTGGTCCTTCCTGTTGCCTACAGCCTCATAAAAAAGTTTACATTGCCAAATCAGCTTACAAGAAGCACACCATAAAAAGACTCCAATCCTTGCTTGTTGCACTTTGTTACAAAACAGCTCGTTATCTTTTTAGCAAAATATATTTTTAGCAGTGATAAAGATGTGCCAGCTTATGCACCAAACATGGTCTCTCATGGAATGACAAAGTGTAGGTCTCATAATCCATGTTTTGGAGAACAAGTTGCCCAGAGTGGCGGTGGATGCCCCATCCCTAGAGACACCCAAAGTCAAGCTGCACATAGCTCTGAGCACAACGGAACTGTAGATGTCCCTGTTCATTGCAAGGGAGTTGAACTAGATGACCTTTATGGGCCCTTTCCAAATCTAACAATTCTGTGATTCTATAATTCTATGATCATTTGAGGTGAATTTTGTCAGATGAGGATGAAGTAGGAAGCACTTGTGTGGTCAGTAGCTCATGTGTCTGAGCAGAAAGAAGTGGAAATCATTAAGGTGTTCAAGGTCAGACTGGATGGGATCCTGGCCAACCTAATGTAATGCCTGATTTAGTGGCTTGCAACACTCCCACAGCAGGGGGGTAGAAACTAGATGATTTTTGAGGTCTCTTCCAACACAAACCGTTTATGATTCTATGAAAATCTCAGGAATTGTAAATATGAGGTGTATTCCCCTAGTTTGCTAGGAATCATAAAAATTTGCTCTTGGTGCAAAAAAAGAAAAAAAGATGTTTTTTGAAATTTACTTTACTTCTGGTGTCATTTTCTTCTGACCAAGATGAAGTAACTTCAAGAAAAAACAGCAATATTTTTGCTGTATTTGGGGCCAAAAATCTGTGCACTCGGAAATTCAGATATCCCTGAAACCTTGGAGAAATTTGCCTTCAAGTTCCAATTTGTTGATGTAGCATTTCTTACTTTCTTTTTTTCTTCCTGCATTACTTTATCGCCTACAAATTTTATTGGAAATGGTCAGTGAAAAATATCGATGCAAATGACCACTGAAAACTGTGACCTCAGAGCACCTCCAGAACTGGATCCAGCTCACTGAAAAATCAGTCCCATTTGCTCAGCACACTTGATGATTCTTTTAATACCATTCTCCTGGTATGAGCAGAGGAAGAAAGAGAGCAGTAATAAGACCTTCTGCATGAGAAGACCCAGACTGGCACCAAATCTCAAGAAAACTTGAAACCTCACATCTGCTAACATCACCATCTAAATGCAGGAGTTTGTCCTTCCCGCTGTGAAAGCCAGTAGCTGCTGCCCCCCCTGCTGTGAATATGGAATGAAACAATTTATTACAAAAAAGACCTCTCTAAATCAATCTAGAAATTGCTACCAGAGGCCTGGAAGCAGATGTGACATTCAAAACTCAACACCATCCAGTGTACGAGCATTTGTTCATTCTAAGAATGCCTGGCGGTTTCTTCCTCAGAGTTTGAAAAGGTTCCCAAACAGACTTTAAAGGCCAGCATTTCAAAATCACCAGTTACACAAAGCTGTTTCCTTCTCTTCCTTTTATAGATTGGACATTTGGTATATTTTGGAGACACAGGCAGTGCAGAATAGTTGTTTCTTGCCCTTGCTCTACAAACTAAATCTATGCTAGTACATCTCTGTGTGTACTTGGATGTTTTATCTTTTATCCGCTCACGTAGAAGATGCCTGAAGGTCATACATGAAACTCTTTTATTTGTTGGATATGTATTGTTTGCTAAACGTATTTTTCCTATTACGTTACTGATTTCAGTTGTGTTCTGTGCCAATTGCACCTTGAGGTTAACATATACAATAAGAATCACCTACTTAATATAACTTGAATTTTGAAGGCTCCCTAGCAGCACTTTCTGACTGACCTTATGCTCCTGTTTGTACAGTCAGTTCCTCCCAAAGCCATTTGCCTCCCTTCCCAACAGCCATATTTATAATCCTGCATCTAAAAGTAACACAAACAAGAAGGAGAGGAACAAGCAACCTCCATCCCCTCCTTGTTAGGGTCATCTATCCATCTCAGAGGTCATACATGGTGACTTCTGAGTCTCTGACTCAATAGTAGTTGTAGTTCATGCTCCAGGGGAGAACTGAATTAAAATATTGGATGATACGAATAAAAAAGTTCCATTCATTAAAAATAAAAGATGATATACAGAAATTACATGAACCAACCCTCTGAAGTGAACACATATATCAGAAAAAGTGTGAATATTTAATCTAGTGAAAAATAAAAGATCCTCTGAAGACTTCATATGTGTAGTAACATTTAGGATGCACTTCAGCCCAAATCTGACATGCCTACTCATATTTCATGGAGCGTCCTGTAGTTGTGGAAGGTGGTTGTTTTATTAGGGAATGTTTCCAGCATTTGTAGTGGATTAAAATTCATTAAGGGGCAACACCTTGGAAATGGAGCCTTGCAAAATCAGAGCAAAACAGGGCACTCTGACTGGAGAGCAACACTGGGCTTTAGCAGACAGTCACAGACATGGCTGCCACACAACAGAACTGTATGTCACACTAGATAGCATCACTGATAACAAATATTTTTGCCAGAAAATCTATACTTTCTGTTTGACCTCATGAGTCCAGGCTGTGCTCATAGTGATACTGGCATTTCACACTTTTTACAATTTCATGCACAACAGAATCAAAGTTTTGCTTGTGGATTTGGTTTCACTGTGACAAGTGAGGTCAGGGACAGCCCACAAACTACACAAAGCCACGGCATGATACTTCTTGACACTGTAGTTATTAACCAGCCCAAATGGAAGAAAAAGATTATGAACATCTGATTACTGCAAGAATTTCTCACATTTTTTTAGTACCATCTCTAGCATGAGAAAAGATTCTGTTTATTCATTGAGAAGTAATAAGATGCAAATTCTGCCAACTCTTCCCCCACCAAATCATTTGTAACATATCCTCCCAAGTGGATTTTCCAGTTTCTAATACAGATTTGACCTTAAGTCACAGCTTTCTTTACAGTAGAGGTATTTTTAAGGCCTTCCCCCATCACCCAGCTGTTTATTTGTGTGTGCCCTATCAAAAAATTAAGGTTTATACTTCATCTCTACGCCAGACATGGCTTAGTTTAGTCAGCAGGTTCACAGGACACTAGAATATGGACTGGAGGATGGAGGAGCTGATGCACACCATGTCTACTGCAGGCCCTTTCCTAAGCAAAGAGACTAAAACCCCCTCATAGCTTGCAGACACTGTCTGGTTTGCATCAGGATGGACTGAATTAGCTCACCAGCTAATTAATTACTGTGATGCACAATGACACTGAGCTCAGTGCTGCAGTAGAGATAGTGTTTCCTGCCACTGGAAGATTACAGGGGACTCTGTCCAAGAGCAACTCATTGCAATTTTATGGATTATGCCATAAGGTGGAAACAAGAGTTGTGGCTTTGTGGTGATTTCACCCTTATGGGCAGCTCAGCTCCACCACACTGTCATAGAATCATTAAGGCTGGAAAAGACCTCTCTAAAATCACCAAATCCAACCCCAACCCATCCCCACCAGGCCCACTGACCATGTCACTCGGTACCACATCTCCACAGTTCTTGGTATATTGTTTATTTCTTATGCTAAGGTTTCTCTTCCTGGGAGTCCTTTTTCTTGCCTGTAACTTAGCTTAAACCTCTTTCAATCAAGTTTTAGGCTTCAGTGAATTACATCCTTTTTACAGTGGACAAGGAGCATGCCTCACAGTTGTTACTATAGATCACAGGCAGGGGTAATTTTTTAACAGTGGTAACACAGCCGAGGCACTTTGAGCCCCCAGCCTGTGATCTAACTCTTTCTTTTAGAAAGGAAGACCATGAATCAAGTCACCAAACAGACGATGCAAAGAGAAAAGGAAAACAGAACAACAGGGTAAAGAGCAATGGTTTGCCAATGTCACAACATTTCCATTTTATTCTACTCTTTTTATGGATGATTGAGATATTTCTTGCAGCAGGAGTCAGTTTTTTAAAAGGCTCTTGCTAAGCAGTGCAAGCTCCTAGTGCAGATGTACTTCAGCAGGCTTAACTGCCAATAGCATCTGTTTTGCTTAGTTGAGGCTTTTGCTTACCTTTGCCAAAGCAATTCAAACAGGGGTTAAAATGTTCCTAAATGTATCTGGTCTGCACTACCACATGAGCTCAGTTTCAAATTGATTTAGTTAAATTGAAGCAAGTTTTCTGATCTTCACAAGCACTTAACAAATTTAATATACGTCTGATTGAGACTACGCAGTCTGGCTTCTACCTTTTCTTTTTGCAGATTAAAGACACTCTTTCTATAGTGAAAGGACTCTACGGTGTGTAAGATTATATTTAAAACTTCATTTTTTTTTTCTCTTTTTCTAAATCTTAAGTAACCTTGAGTCATGAAGAAGGCAAATATACTCTGAACACTAAGAGATGCTACATCAGTCTCTTCTCCATTCATTTCTTAAGGGTTCAGAGCATTTCTCTAACTGGATTCGGAGGACTGCAGACACAACAAAAATCTTCATGGGATGATAGGTATTTCAGCTTAAATTCACAGGTAGACTGTTAGTTGATTCAGCTTCATCATTTGAATAGCTTAGGTCTGCTCAGACAAATTATTTTTAGAGTGAATCTTCCCACAAACATTTTTCCCCACCTATTACTAAATAGCTAGTTCATTTAATAGCCACTCCTTCTGATTCAAGTGATATTTTGCTTGCTAAAAAGATGTTGTGTCTAGCCCATATAAAGCCGATTCAGTAAAAAATTTTGACATTTGAAGTGCTTGATTTAAAAACAAAAACAAAACAAAACAAAAAAAGATATCCAGATGTACTGAAGAATTTACTGAAGACCCCGCAGAGACATTTCACTGTAAAATACAATTGATTGTATTTTGATTATCTTTGGTGTCTGATTCAGAATTTAGTATCTTCAAATGTTCATCAAAAGATAAGTTGACCGTCTTCTATCCGACTATATTGACCATATTTAGAAACAGTAAAGAAAGGAAATAATAAAAAAAAGAAAGTCCTTTAGAAGACATTTCCTAATCAGTGAAGACAAGGATAATCACTATTAATTAATCCTGCATTTCTGTGCTTTATTATTCTAATGGGTAAGAAAAAGACAATATGTCTTACTGATGTTGCAAATTCAGATGTGATCAACCATGCCGAGGAGAATGGGAACCACACTGTAACTGTGGAGCTTCTAGGGGAACAATGAGAAACTGAAGACTCAGATAGAATCTGAAGAGTGAAATGGAGTTTACCCTCAGTGAGTTTGCTGCTGACACCAAGCTGAGTGGTGCAGTTGATACAGCAGAAGGAAGAAAAGACATCCAGAGGGACCCTGATAAACTTGAAAGGTTGGCCCATGTGAACCTAATGAACAAGCAAACAACAAAGCAAAGTGCAAGATTTTGCACGTGGGTTGGGGTAATCCCAGATATGTATGTAAACTTGGAGAAGAATTCCATGAGAGTAGCCATGCTGAGAAGGATTTAGGGGTTCTGGTGGATGAAAAACTTGACATGAGCCATCAGCATGTGCTTTGAGCCTGGAAGGCCAACAATATCCTGGGCTGTATCAGCAGAGGGATGGCAGAGAGGCAGGAGGGGATTGTCTTTCTCTCCTTTGTACTTGTGTGGACCCATCTGGAGTGTTGTGCCTAGGGATGGGGTCCTCAGAAGACGTTGAGCTTTTAGACATGGTCCAGAGGAGGGCCACAAAGATGATAAAAAGGCTGGAGCACCTCTGCTATGAAGATAGGCTGAAAGAGCTGGGCATGTTCAGCCTGAAAAAGAGAAGGCTGTGGGGAGACCTCATTGCATCCTTCCATTATTTAGAGGGAGATTATAAACAGGAGGGAAATCAACTTTTTACGTGGGTGAATAGTGATAGGACAAGGGAGAGTGGTTTAAAACAAAAGGAGTGGACATTTAGATTAGAAGACCAGGGGGAGTTTTTCACTGAGTGGTGAGGTGCTGGAACAGGGTGCCCAGAGAGTTTATGGTTGTCCCATCCCTGGAGGTATTCAAGGCCAGGATGAATGGGGTCTGGGGCAGTCTAATCTACTACTTGACCTAGTGGTTGGCAACCATGCATACAGCATGGGATTTGGAACGTGATGATCCTTGGGTTCCCTTCCAACCCAAAACATTCTATAATTCTCTTGTACCCTACAGAGGAACATCTCAACAGGAGAAAATCTTTGCAATGAACAGCTGGCTTTGTGTATACCTCACTGCCTGAAAAAAGTCCCATAAAATGTCAGAGGACTATAATTAATAGAAGTCTCTCTCAGAGATAAAGAGAAAAATAAAGAGTGTTTTAAGACCAAAAAGATGGAATAATCCCACTTACACAAGATTACTGATGAGTGAGATTCTTTCTGTGCAAATTTAAGTTGGTGAAAGGAATTCAATAAAGATTACGAACTTCAAAAAAGGATTTCTGTAAGGAAGTTTAACATTCTGTTAGAGAGTTAACACTCTTTTTACTGTCCATAGCTCATTTGCAGAGGGGTTAATAGAACACAATCATTATTTATAAAGTTATAAATTTATGATATTATTTAATAATGATAGAACACAATCATTATTATATAATTGTTATTTTAAACTCAAAATGTTGTTGTTTGGCTTTCCAAAGCTAATAGATGTAGCTCTTACATACAATGCAGTTACACTGGGTAAGCAAAGCCTTGCATATGTAACATTTGCAGAACACACACTGAGAAAGCAAAATTGTATTCTATACCTCAAGCACCCTAAAAGATGAACAGAAATAATGACATCAAACAGGACGATGTCTAAGTTTTGTCTGGTGAGGAAACTGGACAGGGAAGGATGAGGGCTTAAAAGAGCTGACTGTTGCTGGAGGATAAATCAGCTCTCTTGCATCTGCATGCTCCCATCAGCTGTTTTTTTTTTTTTTTGTCTTTTTTTTCCTTTTTCTTTATTTCTTCTTGGAATCACATGTGTTGGCTTCCTAAACTTTTCACTCAACTGTGGAATGATGAGGAAAAAAAATCCCTTTTATATCAATAGATGGTATTAGGGAAAATGTTCTTATGCTGTGCTTTTTTTTCCCAATCATACTCTGAGTGTAGAATTATTGAATTAAGATATAATAATTCAGAGACACCAAGTAGCTTTCTTTCCTTTGTTAGTCTCATTATTTCCCTAGATGCAACATAAGTAACTTCTGTGTTTTGGATGATGTCACATTGGCTATTTTAAGATTCATCTATTTTCTGCAAATTGAAAAATGTTCAATTAATACTTTAAATATCCTCTACATGCATTTCCTTGAAGCTTGAATGGAATTTGGTTAGTGTTAGAGCTTATTGTTTTACTAGTGTTACTTATAAGCAGAAAAATCATCAACAAGGAAATAAGAAGATACCATTAATCTACAAAATTTGTAGTGCTAATTCTTTCCATAAATAGCAGGAGTATGAAAATCCTCTCAGCTAAAAGATAGACTGTCAGAAGTAGCATTTCATATAACATTTTGGCTTCTGTCTGAATGGCCTTTGTACTCACTTATGGCAATCAGACTTATCAACTGAAGAAGTCAAAATATCTACAATATTAGTCTCCAGCTGAGAAGACAGAACAGACAGGTGCAAAATTATTAAGTTCTGATAATGTGAGTAGTGCCAGAAATGAATGACAGTCTTCATATTTTATATGATTTGCCCAGCTAATTATATTGGCATTCAATAGCTCTATCTAGTTAAGGACCTGTCAACATTTATCCTAGAAAAAAGAAAAAAGAAAAATCAAAAACCTTATTTGCAGGATTTTACAGCAGAGCTGTAAGGAAATAAATTCTAGTCTGAATCTTGACACGTGCAGCTAAATATTTAAAGAGGTATTGCTTTCCATCAAACAACGTGCAAACTATATTCAGCAGCTGAAGAGTCAACACTGGCCAACACAGCAAGATTAGAATAATGCAACATTTACTTCTATTTACAGCAGGAGATAACTGCATTAACTCAGCTATCCTATTGTGATTTTTAATGGAGGAGAACAGCAAATTAATAAAATAAGCAATTTTTCATTTATATGATATGTAAATATTTCTTTCTTTCTTTCTTTCTTTCTTTCTTTCTTTCTTTCTTTCTTTCTTTCTTTCTTTCTTTCTTTCTTTCTTTCTTTCTTTCTTTCTCTGAATGCAGGTAAGTGAATTAAGCTAAATTATTCTTTGCTCTCCATACTTTCCTTCCTCCCCCATCATAGCTTTAATTTTGCAAATCTAGTGACAAAACATGCTCTGTAAAGTATTGGTTGGTGTGCTGGCCAAATTTTACCTAAGTTAGGCTCACAGACTTCTCAGAATTCATGCCTGCTCATAAAAAGAGCTTTAGCATGGAAGAAAACACCAAGTGCAGACCACATCATCCTCTTGCTGCTACCAATCTGTTCAAATCTACATCTATAAGCACTTAAGGCAAATGCCAAGCTAGGAAAAAACCAAGTGAAAACAGCAATGTTTCAGGCACGTGATAATGAAGAGCTATGAAAGAAAATGTTAGCTAGTTTAGTAACAGGTGCTGTCCTTGTGCTGCTTTTCATTTCAGAAGCTTAACTCTTAATTTGTCCCTCACTGGTACTTATGATGTTTATTGAGCAAATTCATATTTCTGAGCACTTAGGAAATATATTAGTTGCATTATTCATGGCAAGCAAAGCAAAAGAGCCTTGTTACTCTAATGTTCTGTATCAATCACCAGAAGAAACAAGATAACATTTCTTACATGATTTTGAAGTGACAGCCTGTGATGTTTGCTTATCTACATTCATGCTCATTCCTAACAATGCATTTTTCAGTGATTTTTTATTATTTACTTTCATGTTTTTTTTTTTTTTTTGTAGTTTAAGTGCTCTCCTTTTTAATTTTACATAGCAGTAAGGTCCAGTGCAATCAATTTATTCACTTCACTAGGAAATAAATTCAAGATATTGAACTCTGAAGTCTTGCTTTGCAGTGACAGCAAGACCCCTTTATGTCCAGACTACTCTTTGCAGTAGAACAAAGAAAGACACGGTTACTTTTTATATACAGCTTCATATAATGGCAGAAAAGAAAACACACCTTGGATATTAACTTTCAGAAAAATATCTACAAGTTACTTTTCTCAGTAGTTGGTAATTACTAGAGCTGGATGAAATTATTCCATGTTCTTGGCAAATTATTTTTGAAATATTTTTGTCTGGCTTGTCAAATGAAACAAAATCCAAAGCTGGCTTCAGTTTGGAAGGATGAAAAAATATTTCCAATGTTATTTTTTATTTCTTCAAGTGCTTGCTTACTTATCAAAATATGTGGAATGATGCACAGATGCAAACAAAGAATTAAAAACTTGAATAGTGTCATCTTGAAGAAAGCAAAGTTTTCAACATAAATGAATAAAACCTTCATCTCAGGATTTGAATGTAACCTTTGCCCTTACTTTCTAAAATGGAAGTAACAATGTAGATGTCCAATTCTTGCAGATTTCCTTAAGGTTTTTTAACAATTTTCTCTCACATTTCTCAGACATTCCATCAGTTTCACCCCTTGCCTCCCCAGAGACTGAGGAGCTCACTGTTATTTTCTGTTCACACAAGGCTTATACTGTTCTCCTGGCATCACAGCCATGAGGTCCTATTACAATTCTTGTTTTACTTTTCTCCGAGATTATCCCAGTGGTACTTAATGGGTGGGTAATAAATGATAATACACTCAGGTTTCAGTAAGCCTGTG
Organism: Odontophorus gujanensis; assembly: GCA_013399175.1. Classification (NCBI taxonomy): domain Eukaryota; kingdom Metazoa; phylum Chordata; class Aves; order Galliformes; family Odontophoridae; genus Odontophorus; species Odontophorus gujanensis. Next base: position 75,632 of record VXAB01008334.1, on the reverse strand, counting down.
CTTGTATACATACATATTTAGAAGACTAGTTGTAAGAAAAAAGGTCTAATATCATTCACATTGCTTTGGCTTCTTCTTTGACCTTTGATCTTAAGAAGCTACCTTCAAAACTGTACTCTTATGTCTTCCCATCTCTATTCCTCAGCATTTTCTGCACCCTAGGTGCAAGACTCTACAGTTGCACTTGTTTAACCACATCTGGTTCCTCTCTGTCCCACTCTCCAGCCTGTCCAGTTGTGTCAGCCATTCCTCCCAACTTCCTATCATCAGCAAACTTGCTGAGGGTGGACACTATCCCCTCATTAAGGTAACTGATGAAATATCCTTCCTCTGCAAGGATGGTTAACCTATATTTTGTGATCAGAGCCAAAATGGCCTATGAACTATCTCATCCCACCAAGAACTTTGAATCTGGGAATTCAAATGTGACTTTAATATAGCGCCTGAGTCCTGTTCTGGCTCATCTTATGGAATTAAGCAGTCAAACAGGAAGGAAAAAGCTTAGCCAGTGAAGAGCTGCCTCTTAACACAAAGATTCTTGGCTATTCCAATACTATAAAAACTGATTTAAAATCCTTATAACAGATGTCTTGTTTGTTCACTGCTCCTGTAAAACTTCACATCCTAAAAAGCATTTCTTTCACACAGCCATATTCCATTCCACTAAAATCAATGACAAAACTTCTGCAGCATTTAAAAGTAGAATTAGCACAATCTAAAACTATCTCCTCTCATCTTATACTGGTCCAGAAACACAAATCTGTTATGAAGCTTTTTCAAAACATTTTTCATTGTGGTCTAAATACTTCAGCCATGATATCACAGCTCTTAAAACACAGCAGGATCAACATTACTCCCTCCTCACATATAAGCGCAGTAGTATATTCATCTTGCATTGCAGTCATACCTTGGTACCTATTATTTAAACATTCTGTTCTTTGGCCACTCTATTCTTCATGCAATCAATAAACCTTTTGCTAGCATAATATCCATGGCTTTATATAACCAAGTACTACTCAGACAAGCCAACATTTTAGACCTCTTTTACTGCAGCTGCAGTAAACTGGATAGAGAATGTAAAACACTGGCCAAAACATTCAAAAAAGATGTTATTTTGAGTGTCCAACATGACACACTTACAAGGATTTAAATTTGAGAGGCTGGGTAGATGCTTTAATGTTTTTCTTGAAAGCTGGACAACCTTTAAGATATCCCAAGCTGAATGTCAGATGTCAGCTGTCAGATTCTTCTTGTATTTCACGGTAATTATAATGCTCTGTAAACTGTAGAGCATTTGGATAATATCAGAACATTTCATATATTCAAATGCATTTCAGTAATGCACACTGGACTCTTTGTAAAAAGATACAGTCTGGCTGAAGCTAATTCTCATTGCAGACACTGCAAAAATAAAGGTTAATAGAGAAGAAGCTAGGGCTGATCAGTGGTGAAAGAAGAAAGAGAAAAAATCAAATATATAGGATCCAGCAGTAATAAAATTCTTTCTGACTGCTTTAGATCTAACTCATCTACTACAGTAAGGACATGAAGAAAACTACATGGTGATCCCAAGATAATACAGGTCCGTAGCTCCCTGGATCCTCCTTACAAACCTTATAGATGGGAGTCACGTTGGCAAGTCTCCACTCTTCTGGGACCTCTCCAGTTGACCTGAAGACTGGAGACTTGCCAGTGTGGCTCCCATCTACAAGAAGGGTTGTAAGGAGGATCTGGGCAGCTACAGACCTGTTAGCCTGATCTCATTGCCAGGCATGGTTATGGAGCAGATTGTCTTGAGGGAGATCACATGGCATGTGTGGGATAACCAGGGGATCAGGTCTAGTTCAGTCAGGTTCTGCTTGACAAGCCTGATCTACAAGCCCAAGTAGTGGTGGTGAATGGAATTAAATCCAACTGGTGACCAGTCATAAGTGGTGTTCCCCTGGGGCCTGTCCTCTTCAATACCTGCAATGATGACCTGGATGAGGATATTGAGTCAGTCAGTTTGTAGATGAAACCAAGCTGTCTGGAAGTGTAGATCTGCCTGAGGATAGGAGGAGGGATCTGGACAGGTTAGACTGCTGGGCTTAAGCCAATGGGATGAGGTTCAACAAGACCAAGTGCTGGGTCCTGCAATTTGACCTCAACAACTCCAGGCAATGCTACAGGCTTGGGCAGAGTGGCTGAAAGAGTATGTAGAGGAAACAAACATGGGTACTGGTTGATGCTTGTCTGAACATGAGCCAGCAGTGTGCCCAGGTGGCCGAGAAAGCCAGTGACATCCTGGCTTGTATCAGAAATAGAGCTGCTAGCACAAGCAGGAAAGTAATCGTCTCTGTACTCAGCACTGGTGATGTTATACCTCTAGTACTGTGTTCAGTTTTGGACCCCTCACTGCAAGAAACACATGGAGGCCCTGGAGCATATCCAGAGAAGGGCAACAAAGCTGGTGAGAGATCTGGAGTACAGGTCTTAAGAGGAGAGGCTGAAAGAGCAAGGATTGTTCAGTCTTGAGGCTGAGGGGAGAACTTACTGCTCTCTATAACTCTCTATATAAGAGAGGTTGTAGTGAGCTGGGGGTCAGTGTCTTCTCTTGTGTAACTAGTGACAGGACTAGAGGGAATGGCCTCAAATTGCTCCAGGGGAGATTCAGGCTGGATGATAGGAAATACTACTTTTCTGAAAGAGTGGTCAGGCACTGGAATGGGCTGCCCAAGGAGGTAGTGGAGTCAATGATCCTGCAGGTGTTCAAGGAACGTTTAGATTGTGCTGAAGGACATGGTTTAGTGAGAGCTATTGGTGATAGGTGGATAGTTGGACTGGATAATCTTGTAGGTCTTTCCCATCCTTGGTGATTCTGTGATTCTGTGATAAATGTGGTAGGTGAATATACTTAATTTTCCATTGGGTCCAAAATATGCCTTTACTGTTTATGACAAAGAGTGAATCTAATTAGAACAGTGATTGACCATTCATGACCAAGCTGTCTAAAAGCCAAAATATTAGGTTAGAATGAAAACTCAGGAATTTACAAAATTTGATCTCTATGATCTAAGAAGAAAAGATGATTGCAATGTTGGAAGATCTGATGTGCAGTGATCACTCTTGATAAAAGCTGTGTCCCTGCATAGGAGTCTTACTCCTAGTGAATAAGACTCTGTACTCAAACACTCAACTCCTACCTCAGAGAATGAACAAGTGGTTCAAGAGAGATTACAAGCAGGGAGAATTTGTTGCTCTCTTTCTTGATCCACTTTTCTTATTTGTTTCCTTTAGGAGCATACAATCATGTTTTGATAGTTACTGGGCTAATAGTTGTTTTCACACATAAGAAATGGGAGGTGTCAGCTCGTGAATTTTCCTGGGCTTTCTGTCCAAGATCTCAGACCCTGTGTGAAAGAGGGGAGTGGTAAGCCACCATACTATATCACAGTCAACCAAGCTGCCAGAGGATGGCAATTTGTTTCTGGTCCCAGTATGCCAACCTCGTTGACTCCCTGTCAGTTGAAGGTTGATATTATTAGGCAGAGGAATTAGGAGCTGTTTTCAGGATTCACTCTGAAACAAGCTCTGAAAGATTCAACTGGCCTTGTTCATTTGATGTTTTCATTAGAAAGCAAGAAAATGTGGTTTTTTTGTTGGGTTTTTTTTTACACTCTTCTTGTCCAATATCTGATTAAAGAAGGTAAGTCAGTTAAAACCAAACTTTCTGGATCTTAACTCTGCCTTTACCTTCATGTCCAGTGAAAGACATCAGTATTGTAAAAGAATAACAGAGTCATAGAAACACCAAGTTTAGAAAAGACTTCCAAGGTCATCCAGTCCAACTCTATACCCACCACCAAAATTTTCCCACTAAACAATGTCCTTAGTTCCTCATCTAAATGTTTTGTGAATACTCCAGTGACAATCACCACCCAACAGCCTCCTTGGGCATCCTATTCCAGTGCCTGGCTATTCTTTTGGACAATAATATGTAGTGGTCTCCAGCAGCTTCTGACCTGCTGCACTACTGACATACTGAGAAGAAGAGGCCATGCACAATCTCCCTTTGTAATGTGGTCCACAGTTCACTTAGCACCAGTCAGTGCCCACTAACTAGGATCTTATAGATAGATTCTAAGGTACACCACTTCTTGCAGAACTGAATTTCATTTTCATGCTTTGCTTTCTTTTCCTCAATAAGAGTAGGCAAATTTCAGCCCCTTTGTTTCTGATTGTCATTTTCTTCTATGCTGTTAGGGTCTTTATCATAGCACAGTCTATGTCTTCAACCTGGCCAGTGAGCCTGGAGACTGTAATCACTCCCATAAAACAAGGCCAAAGGCACTCTTTTTAGACAGGCTTTGTGATTGCCTGCAATGAAGAAAACCTGCTACTGACAACATCTTGATAAGATTACCTCTGGAGGCATTTATGGAATGCTAAGTTTTGTATCATGTCCGTACCTCAGGATGACGTATCCTTAATTTGGAACTTTTTTCAACTTCTATGATGGTATCCAGTGAAATGAATAGATGCACACAGCATTCTGTTAACCTGACACTTTCAGATTATGGTACTGAGGGACATGGTTAGTGGGCATGGTGGGGATGGGTTGGTGGTTGGTTGAGATATTTTCCAATCAAAATGATTTTAAGAGTCTACAAGGCTATTATCTATGAGTATCTATTATGATGCCTACTGTTCCAAAAAAGAGGTGTGTATTCTCTTTGTCTACAGGGCTGACATGTCAATGGTGGCCACAATCATGATGTATATGATGCATATCTGACCCATGCCAAAACACCTTTGATCCCTCGGTGACGAAATACAATCTTTCAGAAGATCGAATTTTAAAAAGACACATCAGAAAATCTAAAGGGCACTTTAAGAAAAGTATGTATCCCAAAGAGAGTGTTGAAGTAAATAGATATTACATATCTTCTTCTAAGAGCATCTGCCAAGAGTCTCACAAAACATAATATGTCAAATACAAGAAATGTCATTTTTAATAATATTTGTTGAATTCTTCTAATGAAACAGAGGTTTTCCTCTCTCTAAAATAAAATAAGCATCTTTACTTTTAGGCTTTGCACTGTTCTTCCCAGCACAAATAAGCTTTTATATTTCCTCTTTTACCACTCACATTTTGTGTAAGGACAGCTCTCCACAGAATGAAAATTAGAGTCTTTCAGCTACATTTGTCATGCTAACAGCTTTTCTATTCTGAGAAATACACTTTTTGAAACTCTTCTGTATTCTCATCTTCAACAAAGGAAGTTTTATTGAGAATATCAGTAAGATGCACTTTTAACCTAAAATGATTTTCCTCCTCACTAGTATGCTTACAGATTGCATTTTTCTATTTATTATTTACTTATAAATCTAAGATACATATATATTTATGGAATACAAGCTTTCACCCACATTTTATTTATTTATTCTTATAATATCTGTAACTCTTTTACTGAAGCTTAAATAGTACTTTCATCAGCAAAAGGGTTTCTGCATTAGCATCCATCTTAAAAATTTTAAATGTCCCTTTTGATTTCTAGTAGTTGATTCATCTTGTGCAACAGGTCAGTTTACCTCCTTATAAGGAACTAACACAACACTGCACTATCCTGAGTCAAATACAGTGATGGTGCTTGCAACCATTGAAAAGAGACAAAATCTCTTGCAGTTTATTTCATTTTCTCAATATACTTGCCACTGACTTAGATTATGTTGGTTCTCGGCATTTACACCGTGTGCTATTTTTGTTTGTCTCTATAATTCCCAAGATCTTCCAGCTCTCAGCAGTATGGGTTCTCATCCATGTTTATACTACTATCATCAATAACCTCCATATGCTTCATTCTGAAATGAGTCACTTTTTTTTCCTGGAAAATTAACTGAGTCTCTTGTAGATGGTTTTAAGTGTTTTGTTTCTTGTAATCACAGAACTGTAGGGGTTGGAAGGGACCTCTAGAGATCATTAAGTCCAACCCCCCTGCCAAAGCAGCTCCTTAGCCCAGGTTGCACAGGTAGGCATCCAGTTGGGTCTTAAACATCACCAGAGAAGGAGACTCCACAACCTCTCTGGGCATCAGAGCATTCAGACATAATCCAACCTCTTACCAATAAAAAAAACAAAACTACAAGATGGTCTGTTCAGCGTCATACCTAAAAGGATTGTTTGTGTAAGCTTATGGTGATTTTAAAATTCTTTTAAATATTTCCTATTTACACAGAGTACAATACATTCTTTTCACTTCAAATGCTTATTTTCATATGTTATTAAGTTGAATCTGAAGGATTCTTGTGTGCTCAATTTGTAAATAGAAAACCTCTTGAATTGCTTTCACTTGAGCCAAAGATTGCTCGCAGTCAGTGTTTACAGACTGAAAATTTGGGATGTTTCTATCATTGTCCATATTTAAAGACAGTTTTAGATCAAGTTTCATCAAATAATAAATGATTGAATTTATTTTGGATTGCTCAGATCTTGCTGAACTATGAATACCTCCATGATATTCCACAATAACTCTGGGCTCTGTTCCAACTATCTTCACAGGGCAAAACTTTTTCCTTACACCTAGTCATAATTTCACACGCTGCAAATCACAGAATAGTACTCTAAAGATCTTCATGTATCTCATGTCCTTCAGTTCCCTGAGCATCTACATGGCCTCCATGGAATCAGTCTACTGTGTCTATGTTTTTTCTTGTACTGAAAAGCAGAAAACCAAACACAGTACGGCAAACTAGGGAAACCTCCTTTCAGGGAACTGTAGAGAACTATAAGGTCTCCCCGGAGCCTCCTCCAGACTGAACAATCCCAGTTCTCTTAGTCATTCCCCATAAGACTTGTGCTTGAGATCCCTCATAGCTTTGTTGCCCTGGACACTGCACATGCTCCAGGGCCTCGATGTCTTTCTTATGATGAGGAGCCCAAAACTGAACGCAGCGCTGGAAGTCTACTCAGCAGTGCTGAGTACAGAAGTTTGATTGCCTTCTGCTCCTGCTGGCTAATTAGTGCTACTACAAACCAGGGTTCTGTTGGCCTCCTTTTCAATGTAGGTACTTTCTGGCTCATGCGCAGTTGATGCTGTGATTACTCTGTATACTTTCAAGGTCATGTGATGCTAGTACTATCACCCCAAGTAAATTAATAGGAACGAATAATTGTCTAAAAGTTGGATGAAACTCATCAGTCTCTGTGCAACATCCCAGATTCAATCCTCAGCAAGTGATGAGACAGCAAGCCTATCTGCCAAATGAATGTTTCTGTCTTCTGCAGAAATCTGCAGTCATGAGCATCCTCTGCTTTCTCTGTCTGCCAATATGTGGATCATTCTCTTATGGCCCATATGTCATCTCTGAGGGAATTTGCTTCTCCTCACTTGTGGCAGACACATCTGTAAGTGTACTTCTGACATCTGCAGGCAGAGAAAATGTCTTCTTTCTATTACTAATTGGCACAAGCTTCCAGCCTTCAACTTCTCAGTATCCATCTTCCTTTAGTTTAGATATAACTTCTTTCTATCTATCTATCTATCTATCTATCTATCTATCTATCTATCTATCTATCTATCTATCTATCTATTGCATCTATCTGCCCTTCCTTCCATGCAATAAATGGTTTGGGTCCTGACTTTCCAAAGGTTTTGGAAGCAACCTGTGATTCTTTGTCCTCTGCTTTTATTTTCCTCCTTGATAAGGTACATCCTGCTCACTTCCTCTAGCAGACCTTTTACCAGAGAACTCAACCAGAGTTCCTGCAAGACTGAAAACTGAAAGTCAGACCATAACTTGTGACATATCATCACCTTGCATTCACTAACTGGCAGTTCAGCACACCCTGTAGGAGTGCTTCAGCATCTTTCCTTGGTGGTCTCCTTATACAGATAGGTTACTTTCACACCTTAATCTAGATTCAGGTACACAATACCTAAATTGAAGATGCAAAGAAGACAGAGCCAGGCTCTTTCCAGTAGTGTTCAGGGTGAGGACAAGAGGTGATAGGCACAATCTGGAGCACAGAGCATCCATCTGAATGTAAGGAAGCACTTATTTACTACACAGGTTTAGGAGCACTGGCACAGGGACTGTGAGGTTGAGGAGTGCCCTCCTTGGAGGTCTTCAGAAGCCATCTGCCTGTGGTCCTGGGAAACCTACTGTAGATGTCCCTGCTTAAAGAAGGGTTGGGTCAGATGGACCTAAAGATCCCTTCCAACCATTCTGTGATTTTTTATTTATATGGTCAGAGTTTGCTAACTCTGGCTTACTTTTGGAGACTCTTAATCAAAAGGTGTACTTGGTCTTCCAATAGAAATGAGTTTGTTCTGATTTTTCTCGTTAGTGAAACGCAGGAACTTACAACACCTCTACTGGGACCTGAATAGTTTTCACGATGTTTTAAAGCTTACCTCTAGTCCAGAAACTACTGGTGCGATCTCTCTGAGGGTAGCTCTCAGAAACTTGAGTGCAAAATACATCTGGACACCTCTTACAGTTATAGTGGTAATAGTGTGTCATGCTCTGTTCAGACGATAAACCCAAGTGTTTGATGTAGTTTTTAAACATAAATTTGTGGTTTCCTGCCAGAATAGGTTCCTCCCTCCATCAGCGTGCCTTGGAAGAGCACTTAAGATCTTCTATTTTGCTTTTACTTTGTTGACTAAAATTTCACTCTACAAAAGAGGCAGATGAAAATTCCCACAGTCCACGATTGCCCATTTGCAAGACTTTAAGCACAATGCAGTGCATACATGATGAATTACCTGATACTGGCAATGTTAGATAGCATCTTATATTTTAGATTATGAGCTGATGAGCTATGACTGCAGTTTATTGCACTGATTATAATTTCACTACTACCTTCTGCTTCCCCAGCTGTTGTGTTCATTGGTTACTACCTATATTGGACTGTAAGCTCTTTGGGGCATGAAGTATCTTTCAGATACTGCTACATAAGGTGGGACTAATCTGTGTTAGGAGTTACCCTCTGTCTTCATGCAGCAGAAGATTACTAATCATATTACCACCTAATATTACACATTAAATAAGGTTGTGGATGACATCAAGCTGCGTGGTGCAGTTGACGCATCCAAGGGACAGGATGCCATTTGGAGAGAACTAATCAGGACCAAATAGTGGGCCCTCATGAGATTCAAGAAATCTGAGGGCAAGGTCTTACACATGGGTCAAGGCAACATCCTGTACCAATACAAGCTGGGGGACATAAGGAGCACAGCCCTGATGAAAAAACCTTGGGGATAATGGTGGATGGCAGGTGGACATGAGCAAGCAGTGTGCCCTCACAACCCAGAAAGCCAACCATATGCTGGGCTGCATCCACAGTAATGTAACCAGTAGGGGGAGAGAGGTGATCTTGTCCCTCTACTCTGTGTTGCTGAGACCTCACCTCGACTGTATCCAGATGTGCAGTCCTCAGTACAGGAGAGACATAGACCACTTGGAGTGTGTTCAGAGAAGGGCCACAAAAATGATGCGAGGGATGGAACACCATTCCTACAAGGACAGGCTGAGGGAGATGTGGCTGTTCAGTCTGGAGAAGAGAAAGCTCCAGGGAGACATGAAAGTGGCCTTTCAATATCTAAAGGGATGCTATATAGAAGAGAATAGACTCTTTAGTGAGGTCTGTTGTGACAGGACAAGACAAAATGTTTTCAAGTAAAAAGAGAGGAGATTTAAGACTGGATATAGAAAAAAACCTTTTATGGGAAGGGTCATGAAGCACTGGGGCAGGTTGCTCAGAGAGGTGGTGGATGCCCCATCCCTGGAGACACTCGAGGTCAGGCTGAATGGGGCTCTGAGCACCTGAAGGAGCTATTGGTGTCCCTGCTCATGGCAGGAGAGTTGGGTCAGATGACCTTTAAGGGTCCCATACAAGCAAAAAGATTTTATAAATGTATGATTCTGTGATGCATTCTACTCACAAGATAAATTTTGTTTTATTATTTACTATAGGGCCATTCTCACAAATGTATGTTTAAAATTACCTTGGACCTTGCAGAAACTAAGATCCTGCTCTTAAAAAGTCCTTCTGAACTTCCAAACGATAGAAATAAGAAGTTGAAGTGGAATAGACCCAGCAGAGCTTTCAGCAAATTGATAGAAGGGCGGTCCCCAAACAATTCAGAGAATCTCAAACTGATTTCTTCTGATTAGGTACAACATCGCATAACAGAAAAATCTCAAGTATATTCATGTGCAGACCCTTTTAAAATGTCAGAATTTAAAAGCAACACAAGAATTTCTGTTACACATTCCTGAGTGTGCGTTTCCAGATTTTCAGCTTGCATTTCTAGTTTCCATTCATCTCCCCAGAACTGTGCACTTTTTTTTTTCTCTTTCTCTTCCTCCCCCTCACATACCAAAAGCTCTTCAAAATTTCTGGGGATTATTTTGGGTCCCTGCCTCATTTCAAGGAAATCACATGGCATTTTTATTTATCTTTTCTGTCCAATTTAAACCTCCATCACTACTCCAATGTCATGTAAGAATACGTGCCACACATTAAATTTTTATGCTGCAAAGCTTCTAAGATGTATTTAAATAATATTCTGATGAAGTACTTGATTACTGAAAATTCTGTTATTAAAAAGATGCACTTTCTTGTCAGAAGAGTAAGGGTGGGTAGAACTAGCTGAAGCTCTTAGTGCATTAACACTAGTCTCACTAACTAATGACCTAATATGCCATCAGATTTTCCAGAGCATATTTCCATTTGAGTTTCAGACACAGCCAGAGGTCATCTTAGGTTTATCAAGCTACAACATGCCACACCAGGATCAAATTCTGCATGAAAGAAAATTGCTCACTAATGTTCTCATCAGCCCATGTTGCCCATATGTACAGGGTCATCAGTAACATAAATAAAAATCACGTGGAATATGCTTATCAGTCACTAAACATCATATTCTAGTCATATACCGTTTATAAAAATATTCACTTACATTAGAAGGATTTAACCTATAAGTGAAATATGGATTAAATGAAAAACAACAGTTAATTTATGGGAATGAGGAATAAATTCGCTTAATAACTTCTTCTGTGGTTGTAGATAAGACATTAATATTTTGAATGTCTCATATTAGCTATAAAATAGCTGATACTGGTCAGTGATGCAGCAAAATACAGTGGGTTAACAAGAATAATGATCTGATTCTATTGATTTATTTCTATATTCCTGCATCTTCTGATATGAAATTTATAGCACTCTGAGTCACATTATAAAGGGACACATTTGTTTAGCTTTATAATAGATTTATACTGATTTATTTCATTATTGTTGCAATCCACTATTTTACAGAACATTTTGAAAAAGTGTTGCAGTGTTTTTTGTATTTTTTTTCCTCTCGGAATGACAATCTTCCTTCCTAAAATCCATCTGGAGTTTCCCCTGAATAAATAATTTGTGATCTAAATTATTCAATGATACTGCTCTGTGATGTTAAACATCTGTTGTGTTTCATCCCTCAAAGTTCATTTCATTGATTGGTTAAGCAATTTTTTTCATTTATTTAAAAAAAAAATTGTTTTGGTTCCTTGAATCAAATACAATATATACATACAAGAAAATGCTATATGTTTTATCACTTGTAATGATAGTAAGGTCTTTGTAGGTGAGAGATATTACTAATCCCATAGATACCACTGAAAAGGTTTTTAATATAAGTGTCTGGGAAAAGATTAGATCAGAAATGACTATACTGGGATTCCTGAGATATAAATAAAGTTGTTTTTCTGGGAAAGCACCTGTTTTTATATATTAATGAGAAATTTCATGGGGCCATATTTTGCCCTCAGATACTCATGCATAAATCAAATAGATTTCAATTGAAATTGTGAGTGCATATTTGGTTGCTTTTACTGGAGCATCAGTAGTGCAGAAGCTTCTGCAGAGATTACACAGCTAGATTTTCCTTTAAGTTTAAAATCCCCATTTTACACTTGAATTGGCAATTTTAGCTTCCAGATCTGACAAAGTCATCCAGAGGGAAATAAAATCTCCCAAGAAGAGCTAGAGCTTGGCTGAGTGTCCTAGAAAAAGTATCAGGGTGTGCTTGTTCTGTTCCTACACCCATCCCCAGGCATGTGCTCCAGGCCAGGTTTAGTGCAAGGATGATGGGTTAGTTGGGTCTTTAATGTGATTCAAGCAATTTTATTTCAGCGTGTAATCATGATTTTTCAAAAGAATAAATTATTTTTATTTTTTGCAGGTTAAATAAGCAATTTCTGTTTTTAAACTTTGCTTCGTACCTCTCATTCTCTTGGTTTCTGGACTACGAGCCATCACAACCTATAGGTACCTTCTATGGCATGACATGGTGGTGATGAGTACATGGTTGGACTACATGATCTTAGTGATCTTTTTCAACCTCAATGATTTTGTGATTCGATGATGATACTGAAAAGTGTGGATATAACTTCTCATCTCAGTACACTCTTAAATTTACCTTCTCCAGCAACAAGGGTATTAGAGTGAAGTTATCTACATGACAACAGTTTTCAAAGTGTCAGTCATCCCAAAAGGAGAAAATAGGTTGAAAACAAAAACAAAATAAAACTGAACTTCACATTATACTCTTTGAAAACAATTTTGTCTTAATACAGAGAAGAAAATTGAAAAAAGTACTTAACTGTTCTTCCTATTTGATTCTCTTCATCTGTATATTTTCTTTGAAAAAGACCAGTTAAAACCACCTATTGCGACTTTCTTCACATGTTCTAGCCTTGGATACTATCCTAAGACCCTGCTCTCCTCTCAGTGCATTTTTCTAGAATGAAGTCTACTTTTGGCATTTTCAAAATCCTGTCTGAAAGCTAAATATGGTAATGGTGCATTTAGTGAGTCCACATCACCTCGTTATTTCTTTGACAGCTTTCCTCTCAACACAAATAAACTATCCACTGTGATCCCTCAACCCTACAGCTGCATCTCAAATTCAAATATAACAGGTTATTTGAGGAGATAACCCATGGCCCAGTGTGCACAATTAGCTCTGCAAAAATAAAGCCAATGACAATAAATGCACCCAATTTGTTTACATGAGTTCAGTATATTAAATGATTAAGAATTCTTTGAGGATGCTGCTTGTCCCCATTTTATATCATTTGGGAATGCAGCTAGTATCTTTATCAGTGATCACTAAGCCAACTGCTGACAGCGGGAGTATCTGTATGTATCTGAAAAATTCCTCTACAGGCTCTCTTGTATCAAAACAAACTGTTTCTAGTCAGTTAATTAACTAAACTTAAATATATTTTTGTTTGTTCTACTATTTAATATGGAATTATTTAGACTTCTTTTTTTTTTTTCCAGAATTCTAAGTCAGTTTCATCGATTCATATTCATCAATTAGTTTATTCTTTTGTAGTAGTCATTTAAAGAAATATCATCTCAGATAATAGACTGTTAAAAGAACATCATGACCTTGTGGGCATCTTGGTATTTTGATCCAAAACTCATCCTTATAAGAATATTCTTTCTATCAGCCACTAGAGAGCAATGTCTCAGCTCACTCCATCAGCAATTCATTGACCTTCTTAACTTTAAGCAATTACTGCCTGACATTCAAACTGGGTTACATTCTGAGCTTCACTATTCTCTGTACTCTCTCACTCGGTAATGACAGTGGATGAAATGTGGCAGTCAGTTGATTGGATACTTGAGTTCAGCTCTTGCTAATCATAAACATGTGTTTTATTCCAACTCATTCGTACATGGAGTAGTCTACCTTCTTGACTTTCATAACACTGTCATCAGATGTGCTGGAACTTTATTGCCAAAGGTCAAGTGTCTTGTAATAGTCAATGTCTGTACCTTGGCCTCTATCAACTACTTGGATGGAACGTGATCACAGAAATATCTAGTGTGTGGCACAGAGGATACTAAGATTTAAGATAATGATTACAGCCCCATTATTAGTATGGCCTATAGAATAATGAGAGATCCATCATTATTCTCATATTTTGCCTGTGTTTATTCTTCTTCATAAGATGCAGTTATTCTAAACTCCTTGCGTTACATCTAACTCCATACAGTAATCACAGAATTATAGGGGTTGAAAGGGAACTTTAGAGATCATTGTGTCCAACCCCCCTGCCAAAGCAGCTCCCTAGCCCAGGTTGCACAGGTAGGTGTCCAGATGGGTCTTGAACAACTCCAGAGAAGAAACGCCACCACCTCTCTGTGCAGTCTGTTCTAGTGCCCCAACACTCTCACTGTGAAGAAGTTCCCACATACTTTTGTGAGGAACTTCCTATGCATCAGCTTGTTGCCTTTCCCCTTCTCCTTTCACCACACAATGCTGAGAAGAGTCCAGCCTTATCCCTTTGCCTCCTGCATCTTAGGTATTTATAGATGTGGATCAGATCCCCTTTGAGTCTTCTTTTCTCAAGGCTGTACAGACACAGGCCTCTCAGCCTTTCCTCATGTAGCCCTCCACTGGACTCTTTTGAGGAGATCTCTGTCTTTTTTGTATTGGGGAGTGCAGAACTCAACACAATACTCCAGGTGGGGTCTCACCAGGGCAGAGTATTTCAAACATCGTACCAGACATTTGAAAGTAAAAAATATACAAAAAAACAAAACAAAACAAAACAAAACAAAACAAACAAACAAAAGAAAAAGAAAAACCACCAAGTGAAGTGATTCAGTAATCAGGTACTGGATATCTTCTTGTTAGGGAAAATGACTAACTAGAAGTGAACAACTACTGCTTCCTATTCAACACAAACTACTGTATTGCCACAATAATTTCTGTGCTAAGAAAGGAGACTAATGTGTGGTTTTTTTTTTTTTCCTAATTTTATTCTTCAGTTTTCTGTCCAGATTCCAGTGGCAATAGTTATCTCCTGAGTAGAACTGTATTCTTTTGTACTCTCAGTATCCTTCCCTACTTCCTAACAATGCATGCTTTACCATCTCTGGTGCTGTGCATTGCTGATGTGAGCAGGACCCTCGAATTATTCAAGATAGGAAATGAATTATACTATTGTTATGTCAAAGTGGAAAGGGAAGGAAATTAAATGGTCTGCAGTTTTACATCTAGACACCTCTACATTCAATTCAAGAAGTTTCACACAGTGTATATGACATGTTATCTACCAGGTGAGTAAAATGAATGGAAATCAGATTTACCATGTTCTGTGCTTTTTCCAATAGCACCAGTACTGAAGATATTGATGGGAACTTTATTAAGACTCTCTGTTCCTTGGTCTATCCATTTATATACTTATATTAGCATTTGCAAATATTTCTTAAACTTCATATGAAAGCCCCAGTATTGTAACCTGAGGATTGTCATTACCAGTGACTGCTGCTTGGCCACAGTGTTGTGGTCCCCAGGCAGCTCCATACTGAATTCCTCTTCACATGCTAGTGAGTAGTTCTTTTCAACTTCTAATGACTCTGAAAAAGTCATGCATAATAAATATATGATTCACAGACAGCTACTTAGCCTGCTAACAAATCTCTAATTTGTTATCTAGTAAATATAGTAACACTTAAAATACAGAACCTCAATCAATGAATCTCTCTCTCTCTGTCACACTACTCCAGTATACACAAATTGCCATGCTTTGCTGCTAGACATTATTACAGGATACATGTAGAAGCCATGATTTAAAAAATTGTACCAAGTGCATCAAAATGCTGAAGGAAATAGTCATTTAAACATATTTTTAGCTCTTCTTTTTCTGCCTTCTCTCTTGTGGTGTCCTGTTAGGACCATCCCCCCAAAACAGAGCATAGAAATGGATGGAGTTATCTGGTCAGAAGCCTGAATTCAGAACAGATAACTGCAGGTGATCCTTCATTTTATTACAATTGGATTTAGTAATCTTACTTCAAATTGGCAAGACAGAGTGCCAGGCAGCACGTATAAACCTTGCAATTCTCTGTGGTAGACACCGTTAGTTACAAGATAGAAGCATGGAGCCATAAATACTGATGATCCTAAATGGGGAATTTTGAAAAGGATCCTGTCTGTGTTTGGAACTCGATAGAAGTAATCTTCTATATTCTTGAAAAAGTATTAGAAAAGTCACTGTATAATTCAGGGGTGAATAAGTCACTTTAAATGACTTAAAGTGATCTCTTTAATCTCAACTATTTTGTCATCTGTCTAGTAGCATTTTCCTTCTGTTTCCAATGACAGGCTCAGGCTTTATGAGCCTGTGATGTAAATTTAATTGAGATTCAGCAAACAAGAAGTCTAAATCCTGTAGGTATTAAATACACCTAACAACTACCTACTTCAGTAGAAATTGTGCTGCTCTCTCCTTGTGGTAAAGTGTTGATTTAGAACATGTTGTCTGAAGTACATAGCAGAGATGTTCTTAGGACTGATAGTTTTATCTCACAAGATATTTTCGGTTTCTGAATATGTTGTATGATATTAATCTATGGGGTCCATGATCCTTTCCCTCAGTTATGTTTGGAGATAGCTTGTCAAAACCTTTATTTTTCCTGGCTTCATATCATACTCATGTAGATCTCTAACTCTACATTCACTGTGGATTTTCATAAAATGTCATGGGTTTAATGAAACTGAAATCATTTGTCAACTTTCAGAGGACGTACAGCTAAGGTATCAGTTTGTAATTATATCTGAAACATGGTTAAGTCAATTAAGTTGCCTTCATTGGGAACATTACCCTCAGTGTAGTCTTTAGAACTGTATGCTTTGCCTAAGAATGTCACAAATGGTCTGCTTGAGATTAAAAAATAACAAACCCAAATAAGTTAAATTAAAAATCTGAAACATTTATCCAGATTAACTGACCTATTTATAGGCTGGATCGATAGGCTGATGCCAATTCTATGAACATCAATAAGACCAAATGCCAAGTCCTATGCTTTTGTCACAACAACTTAATGCATTGCTCAGGCTTGGGGCAGAGCTACTGGAAAGCTGCGTGGAGAAAAAAGACCTGGGAATATTAGTCAACAATTGACTGATCATGAACCAGCAGTGTGCTCAAGAGATAATAGCTGTAATTTGCACCAGGAGAGGTTCAGGTTGGATACTACAAAGCATTTCTTCTTGGAAAGCCGGTGATGCACTGGCACAGGTTGCTCAGGGTGGTGATGGAGTCACTGCCCTGCAGGTTTTCCAGAAAAGGGTAGTTGTGGCACTGAGGCACATGGTCAGTAGTCATGGTGGTGATGGATTGGTGGTTGGACTGTGTGATCTTAGTGGTCTTTTCCAATGTCATTGATGCTACGATTCTATTTTCTCAAACGTGTTTGCTATAACTTCCAAAATAATCAGTAACTTTCTCAGGTGTTACTGCTCACATCTACACCCATCAGTTCTTCACCATTGCCTCTCAGATCACTGGAAAAGATTAACTATTAGAGGAAAAGTGGATTTGATCAAAATCATGAAAAAATAAATACAAGTGCATTTTTCTAGTGTTTGTTTGCTGAGTACTGGGATAAATAGTAGGTTATGAATTATAGTTATGGATTGAGAAACTAGAAAATACTGTGATCACTTGTTCTGAGCTCTCAGAGATACCTTTTTTTTCCTTCCAAAAGGTATCAATCAAATTTATGAGTCAAGTTCTATTCTCAAATCATTTAGGTAGTTTTTTTTCTTGCTATTTTTGTTTTTATACGCTCCCTAGAGAAGGTAGAAAGAGAAGTTCTTTCTGATGATTTTGATGTGAATAAATCATTACACGATCAAAGAAAAAATTCTTTGAAATATTTAAGATAGGAATGAGATAAAGGATGTGTATGGAGGCTAAAATTTTTCAGCCCCCTCCCTGGAGGCATTGAAGGCCAGACTGGATGGAGCTGTGAGCAACCTGGTCTTGTGAGAGGTGTCCCTGCAGAGGGATTGGAACTAGATGACCTTAAATGTCCCTTCCAATTCAAACCTATGATTCTTTATAACTTTTGGCACAGAGACCATTGTCAACCCAAACAGACTTGATTTTCTGCATACAAATTTAGATATAAAAAGAACAAAGCAGTTCAATTATACATTTGCTGACTGAAGACCAGTTTACCGCAGAGGGAAGAGAAGTTCTTGAGTGTAACCGTTGTCCAAATTATTGTGAAGAGAAAGTAAATGATGTTTTACATGCAAAAATAGTTATTTTTGCATTTCTGCTTTTAACTGATAGATAAGTTACAAACTCTGTGTCCAGACCACTTAAAATTGTATGTATCTGCTAAAAAGATGTTGAGTGACAGTGTGAGGAATTTGTCTGAAGTTACTTTAAATTCTTTTTTAGCTATTAAGCTTATGCTGGTCAGTAACTCCAGTAAGAAGTAGTTGTCTTTGACATCACCAGTAAAGAGGCTTTGCTTCACTGATGTGTTACACAACCCTGAAAGTCGTGTGCTTTGGGCTGTTATATAGCAAAGTACAGTGTTTCTACCATTTAGCCTTCCATTGTTTTTGAGAAGAGCTGGTTAGAAAAAGCAAAGAAAGGGTTGCTTTCTCTGGTGTACAGAAAAGCAATACGAAATAGGAAAGAAAGTCTCATATTACTTTTGATTTGAAGTGATTTCACGAGGTTTCAGTTAATTCTCAACCAATGTTGAAATGGATCATGGGATACTCATTTAGGAGTGATTTTTAAGGATCAATCTGACTTTTTCTGCACTCTTAAATCAAAAGATGAAAACTACGAATGACTTCCAATGAGATGGACTGATTGTGGATGCAGTTTTCCACTTAATCCACACTAGACATTAATTGTAAATCCTCTCTCTGATAGCAAGTGTCTCATCTAGCATGGACAGAAATCTATGAAAGATCTGCCATTGGCTTCAGAAACTATTAAACCAGCATACTTGTAACATATGGAAAGGAAAGATTATACGTCAGATATCAAATTTTTATTAACATTGGAAAGGTACTCAGCCTTCTCAGTTCCTTTTATACGCTGACAGAAGATGAAGGATTTAAAACAAAATTCCTATGTTAAAAGTGAATTTTCTTCTGTTATTAATTGCAGTTAGATAAGAGAAAAGACATGGGATATTTTGTTTCTTGTATATTTTAGTCTTATTTTTTACTCAGATTCTGCTTCTTACTATATTTCTTATAATGTTTCACCTTGGTTTATTTATTATCAAGAAATGAGTTTTTTACACATCTTATGTGTAAGTGTCAGGAAATCTTTTGCTGGAATTTCTACTTAAATGTAAAACAAGATAACAAGATTTCCTGGAATTGACCCAGCAATATGTCAACAGTAGGGGACAGCTGAGGATTTGTGTGTTGTGTGTGTGAAAGAGAAACTACAGTTTTGGCTTTCCCACCCTATATTACTTATGCACACAAAAACACATGCACAAGCACAGACTTGGAAGGGTAGCACAGAGGAAACAGGAGACATTACATTTGATACTAGTATCTCAGGAAAATATAACTGATACCCAGTGTGAAGTAATTTTAAACTTCAGGCTGGGCACTAGAAAATATTACTTTTCTGAAATAGTGGTCAGGGGCTGGAATGTGCTGCCCAGGGAGGTGGTGGTGTCACTGACCCTGAAGGTGTTCAAAGAAAAATTCAGACATCATTTTGAGGGACATGGTTTAGTGAAATATTGGTGATAGGTGGACAGATGGACTGGATAATCTTGTAGGTCTTTTCCGACTTTGTTGATTGTATAATTCTATGAAAAATAAAATCCAAAGCATCACTGATAACTACTTTGGTAGGCCCATTCAATAGCTCAGTATTAAAATGAAGTTAAGGGAAAACTATTAGGTAATAAAATTCAGAACACAAATTGGCTGATACCGAATAACTTTATACATAGACTTTTCAAAATATGTTCTTCTTCCTCTTAAATACAAATTTCAGTCAGAAGTGCATAATATATATTGAGTTCTTCCTGACCTCAGTGTTAAGAATAAAACAAATTATTTTACTGCTGACAGTAATTAGGCAGAGGATAATCCAACTGTAAATCTGTACACTTACTGTAGGAACACCTAAAGAGTCTCTACAGAGCTTTTCACAATTGTTATTTCCCATCTCTTTTAAATACACAGTACCCATTCTCTTCTATCTATCAAAAAGATTCCTGTGCACACACTGAGTGTATGTTTACTATAGTCTGTCAAACCTCAGAGCTCAGCTCATGGGGGGTGCACATGTGCATGCTGAATATGAGGATGCTCGAGCAGTGACAAGATTCTTGATATAGGGAAATAAAATAGTGAGCTATTTTGTCAAAGGATTCCATAAACACTGTGCTGTAAGTAAGTGAGCACTTTATTAATAGAATTAAGAAATGAATCTACATAATTTTTCCCTGATTCCAGACTTTGAATGCAAGAATATAATTTTGGTTGTATCACACAATGAAAATACATTGATTAATGTTAACTTTTACTTTCCAAACCCCAAGCACTTTATGAGCTGTACAACAAACACAGGAGCAGTTTCACTTATTACTAAATGCAGAAATCTCTGCAGTAGAGCTCTGCATCTGTTAATTAAGGTACATGTGTAGCCCAAATTTCTTTTACAATACCCTTGTGTGCCATCTCCATATCTCAGGCTGGGAACCAAAGCAGTGAAGTTGCCATGAATCTCCATTGGCTCAGCTTTTATCCCAGAGATATTCTGAAACTGGATTAAATCTATATAGAGAGCTCATGGCAGTGCAAGGAGTTAAACACAAATTGAAGACAGAACTCCTCTATCTGGACACCAAAAATGGTGCTAGTGAGTGGTATTAATCTTCCAACTTGCAAATGTGATTTTCTTTATTCTGATAGGAGATAGGAGTTGCATTTGTTCTCTGAAAATTGTCATTGAGTTCTAGGGAGGTAGGACTTTTCAAGCACCATAATTGATAGATCTGTAATTAACAAGCTTTGCAGTGGAAGAAAATCATAGCATGATGACTAGATTACAAACCCAGTTTTTTCATCCTGTTTCTTGTGATTTTGCAATGGCTCTGATTGTAGCTCCTCTGACATTTGCATAACTTCATAGGCATTTGAGGTGCATGCTGATTTTATATTTTATCTCATTTGATGTGTTGCAGGTGCTTGTCAGTGACTATGAGAATTTCTATTACAGTCAGCTTTTATTTTCTTGAAATATTTGTGCAGAGGAATATAACACTGAGGCACGTCACGACTCCATGTTAATCCTACTAAGTGGAAAGACTTACTGAAGGTATAAAAAGAAATGCAGAAGAGAGGGGCTTGTGTCTGATGGCTAAAAGGGTGCTGTGGGAGTGGGGGTTGATTTTGAATAGTGTATGAGAGAATTTAAGAGTGGTTTTGCATCCATCTGTATTCAGCAAGATATCTATGCATATGATTAATGTTGTCTCCTCTTCTCCCTAGGTTGCTGCCTTTGCCTCATGATTAACACCTTCTAGTATCTTGTCACCACTGAGACATCAATGGAACTTCACTGTGACAGATGCCCTCATGGTAAACAGACTCAATACTGACAAGTTAAAAGTTTGGTCTGGAAAGTTGGAAAATGTTGACAGCTGTGGAAAAGTACTGCAGGGTACTATACATAGGTTATTGAACCTAATGACTTGAGGTAAGACTTTAGGTTGATGACAGAACACTTACTCTAACTTGTTATTTCCTCAAGTTTTTTTCATATTCTGCAACCTGGATTTCTTCTCCGACTCCTAAACTAAGATTGAAATGTCCTACTATGTGATGTATGAAACTTTAATTATTCAGGTGTATGTAGAAGTACAGGATGCTTATGTGGGAGTATTTATATAAAACAGGTAGCAGATGTGTAATGGTATTTGCATGTAAATCAATAAATATAACACATATCACACTTTTTAGTGGCCACGTCATCTTGTATTCCATTCACTTAATTTGTTACTTTAGGGCTCAGTTCTGCAAGACAGGTTACTCACACCAAAATCATAGAAAATCTGCTTACATCTTCCTTGGGAAAGAAGAAGTTGGTACAGAGAAACAAAAAGAGGCATTCATGGAATACAAAAGAATCTGTATGAAGGAAATGTTTCACTCTGACTGAAAACAGATTTTTTAAGAAAAATATGCTGAAGAGTTTTACTTGTCTAAGTCATATTGAGTTGAGAAAAATGCTGTCATAATAATCTTATGTTTACAGGACTCTTGAAAGCATTCATCTTTCCTTTTTCTACTCTTTTGACTAATGACATTGAAGAAAAAAGTGAGCTATCAACCCTCTGAACTTTTTTTGCCCGTTTTACTCAGTCTTAGAAGGTTCATCAGATAGCGAAGGGACTGCGACTTCAAGAAGGAACAAAGATTAAAATCACCCTCAGATACCTTAAGCTCTGTTATGTGGTTGGT
>VXAB01008334.1:0-53292 GCA_013399175.1 Odontophorus gujanensis | reverse complement strand
AGGGGGGGGGGGGGGGGGTGCGGGGAGCACAATAATTAGCCACTGCTTACATATTTTATTGTTATTTTTTTCATGCTGTTCACTATTTTTTGATGCTAAGGTTAGGTTTTACTTATTTTTTTTCTAAAGCTACTTGTTTTTGTCAGCTATAGTTATAAATCTGAAGTATCAGTTCAGTTTGGTTACTCCCATGAGGACCTTTGTTCTACGAAGGCTGACATTATCTATTTTGTTGTTTTTGCTCTTTATTTTTTATTTTTACTTTTTTAAATATAACCTTTTTTGAAGAATTTTTAAGATCGTATTAAGAACAGGTTGCCTTCAAATTGTTGGTACAAATCAGCAAACACTTCTAGGAATATTAATCTTCTATTAAATTTTCTCCTTTTTTTCTTGCCCTGAAAGTAATGCCTCTTATTTATTTCCATGGAAACCACAACAGATATGAAGAGGACAGTAACGGTATTTGACAAAGTAAATTCTCAGCTACAAAATACTACTTTGCAATGGATATCTGGAGGATAGCCAATGTCACTCTGGTCTTCAAAAAGGGCAAGAAGGAGGATCCAGGGAACTACTGACCAGTCTACCTCACCTCTGTCCCTGAAAAGGTGATGGAACAGTTTGTACTGGATGCCATCTCCAGTCAATTGGAAGAAAGTTGTCAGGAGTAATAAGCATGGGTTCACTAGTGGGGGATCATGCTCCACCAATCTAGGAGCTTTCTATGATATACTGGCTGGGTGGGTGGGGGTAGGGCAGTAGATATAGTCTACCTTGAATTCAATAAGGCATTTGACAGTGTCTCCCACAGCATCCTTATAACAAAGGTGAGGAAGTGGAGAATAGATGAGTGGACGGTGAGGTCGGTTGAGAACTGGCTGGCTGGCAGAGCTCAGAGGATTGTGATTGGTGGCACAGAGTCCAATTGGAGGCATGTACTTAGCGGTGTTCCTCAGGGGTCAGTGCTGGGTTCAATCCTGTGCAACATCATCAGTGAACTTGATGAGTGGATGGAGACCACCCTTAGCAAGTTTGCTGATGATACAAACCCGGGAGGAATGGCTGACACACTGGGAGGCTGTGCTGCCATTCAGCAAGACCTGGACAGGCTGGAGAGTTGGGCAGAAAGGAACTAGGTGAGGTTAAACAAGAGCAAGCGTAGAGTCTTGCACCTAGGAATAACCACATGTACTGGTACAGGCTGAGGAATGATCTGCTGGAGAGGAGCACTGAGGAGAGGGATCTGGGGGTGCTGGTGGCTAACAGGTTGACCATGAGCCAGCAGTGTGCCCTGGTGGCCAGGTAGGACAATGAGATCCTTCGGCTGCATGAAAATGATTGTGTCCAGCAGGTCAAGGGAGGTGAGCTTCCTCCTCTACTCTGCCCTGATGAGGCCTTACCTGGACTATTGTGTCCAGTTCAGGGTTCCCCAGTACAAAAGAGACAGGGATCTCCTTGAAAGAGTTCAGCAGAGGGAGCCAAAGATAATAAAGGGCCTGGAACACCACTCTCACGTGGAAAGGCTGAGATCGGAGTCTGTTCAGCCTTGAAAAAGGAAGACTCAGAGGCGATCTGATCCATGCCTATAAATATCTAAGGAGTGGGAGCCAAAGGGATGAGGCTGGACTCTTCTTAGCAGTGTGTGGCGATAGGATGAGGGAAAATGGACAAAAACTGAAGCACAGGAATTCCAGTACAAACGTGCATGGGAACTTCTTCACAGTGAGGGTGATGGGGCACTGGAATAGATTACCCAGAGTGGTGTGGAGTCTCCTTATCTGGAGACATTCAAGACACGCCTGGACACCTACTTGTGCAATCTGATGTACGGAGTTGCTTTGGCAGGAGGGTTGGACTCAATGATCTCTAGAGGTCCCTTCCAACCTCTACAATTCTGTGATTCTTTAATATAGTCACTCTCACTAGGTATGCTTATCAGTGAATGTAAGAAGGTACCATTTTTTCTGCATGGAGGAACTCAGTGGCACACCTTTGCTAGATACATACTCCTCTGCCAAACAGCATTGTGTCAGATTGTCCATCTGCTGCCATCTGTCACATGATAGCAAAATGGAATGGAATACCAGTGGGAAGGTTCAACCTCTACTGTCATACCGCCAACATCTGCCACTGATGTCATGGGTCAACATAATAAAATAGGAGGCATTAGTTTTGGAACATCCCTTGTGCTTCAGTCTTCATTATTTCAGTAAGGAGAAGAGACACTATATCAGAAATATAGCATCTTTATAAGAAATGGCTGCATCTGTAAGAAGAGAGTTACTTCCTTTTGCAGCAGAAACTCTGATTTAAAAATGAAACCCTGCTTCTTAGACTGCATTAATAACTGCATGCAGAAACAATATAGGCAGCTGTGGTAGAATATACATCATACAAACTCATTTATAAACAAATTTAACTCTGTATATTAGAACTATGATAAAAGGGAGGCATTTTGTGGAATAACTCATTTTTATAGCGAAAATGACTCAGGATGCACTTGACAGCTTTTCAAGAACAACAAAATCAGAATTTGTCCACTAACTAAACAGAGATTTTTAGCTTGCCTGTTTTTGTACCTCACAGGGCCAGCTACTCTCTCTGCCACACAGTCTGTACAAGGAATGGTGAATGGGGGTGGACAATTATTTGCAAGAAGCAGTGACAGTGCCAGTGCCACTGAATTTTTTAAAGAATAAAAAAAAAGAAAAGAAAAAAAAGATTCTGCTTTCTTTGCCCCTGCTCTAATGTGTCAGTATGCCAGAGTCACTTTAACAGATTAACAAAGTAATACTTGTGCAGATACTGAATCTGCCTTTTACACACTCAGTGATGCATTCTCAATCACCCACTCCCAGCATTCCCCTTCATTTGCCAGCAGAATTTATTCTTACACACATACAGTAAATCTGATGGACAATTTATGCTGGATTCTGTACCTAACACAAGTATTGCATCAGCCAGGATTTATAACACTACAATTTCTTTTCCTGCATCTCAGAAAGGTTTATTATACTCATGGGAATAATTTCATCCACAATGTTTTGGAGAAACCTTTCTGTCCTTCCTCCTCATTTGACTAACCCATGCTCATAATTTCCTACAGATTTTACTACTGAAATTAGTACATAAATACTCTCCTCTGCAACTAATATCCCCTTGAAAATATTATTGTCTAAAATGGTGTGTATAAGTCTAAAATGGTGTGTATGAGGGGACTCATGGCTATAATGAAGCTTACATTCCTAGACTGCCTTGCTTTTGACAACCACAAGACATGATTACTTGCCATCCTGTTGTACTCACTATTTGTATTTTGCAGTAGGTTCACCCTTGTTAGGTTCTTAAAATAGTTGCTATCACTAATAATTCTTAGCTTAGAGATATTATCCATCATCTTGGTGCTTTGGACTTGGTCCTCCAAGGTACAAAAGCATCATCATTGAATGATGAATATGAGTGCCTTGTTGAATGACTCAGAGGTGAACCCTGCAATACTGTGGTTAATATTCAGAGGTGTGTGACCTCTGATTTTGCAGTCAGAAAAAGCTTGCCTTCTTTTTTTCCTGCCTAGGATTACAAAGGTAAGGGGATGAGGTAAATTGCATATTTATGCTCATTTCCATCTCCCACAAGGAATCTAAGAGGTACTTACAATTCACTTGTTTGGTTCTGATATTTTGTTCAGGAAAATGTTTCCACAATCACTTTATAGTCGTACTATAAATAATACAATCACACACTTCAATAGTAAGTAAGAAACAAAGAAGGAGAGGGACAACTGGGGCACAAGTAGAGATTTTCAGTGTGCTGCTGAATGTATGATATAGCTGAAGATAGAGTGGCTGCTCTTAATGATGGGCTTACAGAGGAGAAATCAGTTCTGTCAGGAGTGGCAAGGTTGGGTGAAGAAGGAAGTAGTGAAGTTGAGACTGTGAGACAAATTCTGTGCAGGAGTCTCTCGCAGCCCTAAGAGTTTTGTTTTATTTGAATTTCTTCTTCTTTCTTTTATTTACTGTTGTCAGAGAAGAATACAGTACAGAAACTTCTGATGAATTACATACCTTCAAGAGGAGATAAAATCTGTTCCCAGATTATCCTTGTGCCAACTCAAGCCTAATGATGGTTGTCAAAAATAATGATGGATACATTGCTACAGTTAAACATCAGGACTCATTGTCTATATGTGTCCAAAAGTAATCCTTGGCACATAAACCAACTGGAACATAACAGTCCATGTTTGGGTTATTAGTTTTTCTCAACCTTGAAGGAAAAATCACCATACGCAAATTGCCTTGGTCTCAGGTGCAACCAAAATCCTGAACCAGGCCCAGAAACAGTTCAGAACAACAGCGTGCTTTCATCCCAAGCTAACTATCATGTAACAAGACAGCTGAAGTCTAGTGTCCAGGAATGTTTCTCCTTTACAGTTTATTGGCATAAATATAGCTATTGTGATCAGCCCTAGTATAAGACAATTCTTAGGCATTAGGTGCCTTTTGAAGGCACGTGTTAGCTCTAATCTGGACATCAATATGAGTTTCTATATCATTATAGGATAAGTTTTGTCATTTCTGAACACAGTACTAAAACACCATGAATTACAGAATTCAGACTTGTGTTTGACGTCAGTTCTGCTCTAGTCTCTGACATGTCTCAATCTCTCTACTTCAGTTTCTCTCTTCATAGATGTTTGGGAAAATTAAGCGATAACAAAAAAGTTCTTTGGAGATGACAGTCTTCAGAGGTTAGGCACAATTGTCCTTCCTTATTTTGAACAAAGTTAACACCCTGTCTAAGAGAGCCTGGTTACAGCAAGGAATGCTTTGGCCCAGTGTCACTATTTTGACAAACTGTAAAAGATAATCCAAACTGAATTCTGGGTAATATTATATTCAATTATTTTTGAGACTTCTGTCATATTTAAGCCTTTGTGAAAAACACAAAATATTAAGATCTAGACTTGGTATTTGATTGAACTATTGAAAAGGCTCAAAATAGTATATCCTGAGAATGTTGTGAGGCTACCTGATGGGTTTCTGGTCATAGATGGCTTATATAAATTACTTTTCCACAAGTGAGACCCATCTATATCTTCCCTAACTTACTCTTCTATTCTTCTCTTTCACATTTATTTCCTTGTCTTGGCTCTGTCACCTCCTGGCTACACCATAACTTTTTCCTTCAAAGACTGACGGCATAGTATGGGTAAAGAGTTATTACTGTCTGATGTTTCTATCTCTGTTATTGCCATACTTCACTTTGCTTTCAAGGATGAAAATTCCAAGATTTGCCCTTGAATCTGAAGTTATTTTTTCCTCCTTCAGTTTTTCATCCCATTTTCATGTGCTGAGCTTCCCCTGGAGTGCTGCCAGAAGTTATCTTTATCCCATCACCCTCCTGCTGTTGCCAAAACCCTTACTCATATGTCAATTGCATTTCAATTTTTTAATAATCTTCCTTAATTTGTAGTACATTTGACAGGGAGTTGCCAAGCTACTCCAGTCCGTAAGGATTATTAATGCTATACCCATTATTTTATAGCTACCCTCTTGCTTTCACATAATAATCACTAACTGAAACACAGGACCCAGAAAAAAGGTCTAAAGAGAGGAAATGAAAGGAACTTGGAAATCCCTAGATCTTCACCAGTTTGACTCTCCAACATCTTCTAACCTTCATTTTCATTTCACACTTATAAATAATACTTAAAAGTGCAGCAAATATCTTCTCCAAATTGAAAACAGGAGATTTAAAAATCAGAATACCCAGTGCTGAAGTGACTGATATTTCCTGCCACCTGGTGGAAAGGTTTATTAGTTGCATTTTTCTCTTGGATGAGTTCACTAAATTGAAGATTTTTAGAACTCACAGGCTTTTAGTGTGCATTGCAGGCCAGAAAGACTAGGTAGACTCAGTTAACTAGCAGCATCACATCCCCCAGATCATCAGTGGGATTTTTAGGGACAGAACAGTCAAGGAAATCTACCCAAGCTCTGGATACCCTGGTAGTTACTCTTACTAGGGTTGACTGTGTTACAGCTACTCATTTGGTTTAAAGCTGTTTTGAGTTTGTTTCTATGAGCTTCAGCCTCTGCATTTTAGACTTTCTATCATGTCTGTCATGAGCTAATTTAAAACATGTTGTCCTGTGGCTACTTAAATTGTGGCAGCAGTAGGTGTTATGTCCTTTTTCATTTTAACCCTGTTGTTCACCCTGTTTATGCTCTCTTCTGTAAAATGTGAGTATAGGACCTTCCCAGTGTATACTGTATATTCTCATCTATGCTTGTTTCACAGTTAATATTGTGGTGAGCAGTTACCAATGCTACAGAAAGATACTGTGTAAAAAATGAAGGTGTACTGAAATGAAGGTCACAGTCTTCCTTGAGAAGTTGACTTCAGGCCTTCATGTTGATGAGGAGCTTAGAGATTTCAAGCTCTACTTACTATGTTCCATTATGTCTAAAAAAAGGTTTTATAGACGATTGTGAACCATACAGATATGAGAGAGATACTGCTTGAGGCAAGGGCATTTTTACATTCTGGATTGTGGTAAGGACATTTTTAGCTACATGCTAAATATACAAATTCTCCATTTAATCCAGTGACTCCTGAAGGTAAAACACAGAAACTGTTCTGACAACTGATACCTAAGTTCAAGACTAACATTTTCCAGGTAAATATTTCCTAACTTTGGGATGGTAGATTATGATGCATCTTGCTTTCTCTTATCTGATCTATTGTGTTCCTGATTGCACTATGCAGCAAATTAAAGAACAGAGATAGAAGACATTTTTCTTTTCTGACTCAAAATTAACCTAAAATTAATATTCTGTTCTGGATTGTAAGGATCAAGTTTTATTCTGGAAGAGAACCATCTAAACCATAGTGAAAAATATGACTGGTACCATGAAATGTTTGTTCTTCATGTGTCCAGACCATTAGAGGGCTTAGTTCTGTGGATTTGGAGTGATTGAAAAATAGCTGTTGTAGAGCATAAATCTCAAGATATTTAGATGAATCTGTGGTCCTTGTACTCCTTACAAAATAACTGTAGGTAGCTACTAAACTTAATGAGTTTTCTTATTTTCATTTGGATGATAAAGTGTGAACTTCACATCACCTTACTGGAAACAGAAGCCAAGTTTGTAGGCATTAAAACAAGTGGTAGATCCAAGAATATTCAAAAAACTTGTTTCTACTACTACATGAATTCTAATGAAACTTTTGCACCTAAATCCTATCAAAAGACTGTAAGTGATACAAATGTGCTGAAGAATAGAATCGAATGTTGACTCTAGTTACCGACAGAAGCATAACAAAATACCACCCTCCCAATATACTTCTGGAGGGGAAACTCAAAATCTGTTACAACCCTGCGACCCATATGTTAATAGCAAGATGGTTAAGGCAAATTCTTCCTGATTTGTTACAGAATCATTTTAGTCTGAGTGATGAAGAAGGCTTTCCAGCCTGGTCTCATTCCTCCAATAATGTGTACTATTGTGTAATGACTTCAGAACATACTTCAGCAGAGCTGGTGATACCCTGCCAATTCACTGACTATGTGGGGGCTCTGTACAAGTTGCATAAGTTTAGAAACTTGAGGTAGCCTGTCTTGCTCAGGCCACTGAGTAGTGGGGTTCTACCAGGCTTCATTAAGGGCCAGTTCTCTTCAGTGTTTTCAAGAATTACTTGGATGCATGACTTGAAGTTATAATAAGTAAGTTAAGTTAGTGGATGACACTAAAATGGGAGGAGCTGGTGATTTCTTCAAGAGGAGAGAGTTCTTGCTGAGAAATCTTGACAAATTGGAGGTCTGTGCAAGTGCCACCAACATGAAGTTTTAAAAGAGCAAGAGCTAGTTCTTCACTGGGACAGTACAACTCTGGATATGCGTACAGACTGAGGGATGAGGGGCTGGAGAGTAGCTCTGAAGAAATAGATAGCAAATTTAATGAGTCAACATTGTGCCCTGGAGCCAAAGGGGCTAATTGCACCCTGGTGTTCATCAGGACCAGCACTACCAGCTGGGAGAGGAAAGAGATTGTCCTCTCTGCTCTGCGTGATGTGGCTTCACCTCAAGCAGTAGATGCAGTTTGTGCACCACAATAGAAGACGTAAAACTACTAGAGAGTGTCCAAAGGAGGGCTACAAATATGATTAAATATCAAGACATATGAGGAGTGGCTAATGTCCTTTTGTTTATTCACCCTGGAGAAGAGAAGACAGACAGGAGGACTCATGGCAGCCTACTGCACCTCACATGTAGTGGAGGGGAGCACTTATCTCTGTCCTCTGGTGGCAGACAAAGCACATGAAGGAATGGCATGGAGCTACATCAGGAAGGGTCAGATTGAGTATTAGGGAAAGGTTATTCATTCAGAGAGGATGTTCAGGCACTAGAACAGGCTTCTCATGGCAATGGTCACAGCACCAAGCCTGTCGGAGTTCAGGAAGTGTTTGGATAATGCTGACAGAATATGATTTGAATTGTAGGTGATCCTATGGGGAGACAGGAGTTGGATTTGATGATCCTTATGGTTCTGTTCCAACATGGGATATTCTCTGATTATTTGATTACATGATTCTATGAAACTTATTAGCTTGTAGCAAAGAAAACCCTCTTCCTGGCTAACATTATAAATAAATATCTATCAGCTGGACAGGATTATTTACATATCAGTACAAAGTGACAAACCTATATATGAGTAATCAGTATGATCATGAATCTGTCCAATGTCAGTTGGGTTCATTTGATCTATATTGTTCCTACAATATCAACTATCACTCGTAGTGATACTCATGATTCTTATTAGAAAATAAAGAAGGGAAAAGAAAAAATGGAAAAACAAATAATGAAAAGAAAGTGGGGATGCACAGACAAAATCATGGTTTAAGTTCCACAAACCATAATAGTATGAATTCAAGTAGAGAATTAATCTCGTGCTTACTTCTTCACTAAACAAGTAAGTGTTTAGATTTTACATACTACATACTATGGAAAATCACTGAGGTTATTTCCTTCTTCTCAGTACACTGAATTGTTTTTAGAGAAAGGGAAATAAAAATTTCTGTGTACCTGTATGGTAAGATCTATAAATAGAAATTGATAAACATTATTATTATTTTTTTGTTTTTCAACGGCACCTCTCAGTCACTGACAGAATGGATGTTCTCTGCTTCTTCATGTTCTTTCAAAATGAGATTCTTCAAAAGATGGGAGAATTAAATGCTATTTTTCCATTTAAAAATATTTTTCCATAAAACAAGAACCCTATAATGGAGCATGGGCATTTCTCTGTCATGGATTCAATCTAAGGTCTTGAGAGGCAAGGTTTCTAACTATGCTCTTTCTGATTGTATCTTTTCTCCACTGAAAGGACTATGTATACCATCACTGGAAAAATCAGTCTTTCATAGATCGTTTTTCTCTCTTCTTAATCATGCTTGTATAGGTAAAGATTTACAACAAGAATTTCAAAGCAGTGTACCTTCAACTCACAAACAGAAAAACCTCCAGAAAATGAATTGAGAGATATACTTAGTACAAATTGAAGTTTTCAGGAGTATGCTTTAATTTATATTGAATTTTTAAGGTAGTTCACCACTGCAGGAAGACCAGGTTGCTATTTTTTTTGAATAAGATTTATCTAAAGTTCAGCTGAATCTCTGAATCTTAATACAATAATAATAATAAGAGAGATACAAGAATCAGGAATACAGAGAATGTGTCTTGCAACTGCCTTAAACAGAAAGAGCAGTAAATAAATTTTAATTTTGCTTGATAGGTTGCTGCTCTGCTTATCAAGGAAGCCAGTTAGAGAACCAGGTTGACTCTTAACCTGTGTTGAAGTCAAATCAAAGACCAGTGTGCCTGTCAGATCTTTGTGAATGGGATGACAGAAGTAGAGAAAGCACAAATCAGAGAAGAAACAAGTAATTGAACTTTGGAAGTGATAAGTAACAGCAAAGCAGATGCATGGACGTTGAATTGAAGTAAGAGGAACTATATGCACATTGAAAACTTAAGTCAAATAAGAGAGTAGCATTGGGGAACTCAGATCACTGAAAGATATCTTCCTGTGCTAAAGAAGGAAAAGACAGGTGGGAGGAGCTAATGGTAAAATGAGAAAAGAAGAGGAAGTAGAACTAAAGACAACATCCACATTGATTTTATTAGTACTGCTTTGCCATTCCATTTTCATACCAGCTACTTATCAGTAGATTGAGATGAATAGTTATTTACTATTTTTATTTAAAATTACTTTTTTTTTGTTATGTATATATTATCCAAGCATTTTATTACACTCTACTTTTGTTAAATCTAATGTTATTCAATGGCTATATTACCTTAGAAGCCAATTTTTAGATTTACTATTCATTTTCTCTTCGACAGTATTTTGTATCAGAATTGGGTACACTTGTTTCTGTGTCATCTCTCAAACATGCAGATGAATATCACCTCAGACTGCAGGCCAAAAAATATAACTTGGTATAGTTTTGACAACATACACAGCTGCCCTCCCTGCCTCTCTTCTGCTGTCCATGAAGAAACACCACTGTCAACAGGCATCTGTAATGGCTAACCTCTCACTGACCTTCAGCAGTCAAATGCCTGAAACTGGTGACATTTTAAAATATAATTCAGTGACAAAATTTGAGTTCAGCAATGAAGTATTAACAGACTGGAATTCTCACTTTGTCTCTGAGCATTATTTGAGTAAATAAAATTACTCTGAAGTGGTAATGCTTTGGATATAAAGGAAAATACGTTATCTGTCTTTTGTTGATGAACATCAGATTCTTTTTTTACCTCTGGGTATTATGGCAGTATAAGTCTGTGTCTTTGGCTAATGTGACTTGACTGACGTGTTTTTCCATTCAGTGTATCAAATTGGGTACCTGTTAGAGTCAGTAGGGTGATGCCCTCTGGTTTTGAGTAGCTTGAGTTACCTTGCCTTTTCATGTACACCCAAGCATACATAGAAAAATGGGAGAGAAAACTTGTGTTGCACAAAAACAGGAGAAGTACTGCCTGAGCACTCCCCAAACAAAATTTTGCCTCAATAAGAGCAGAGTTATTCTTAAGACCTGACTTACAGCAAGTAAATTCCATTTAGAATTCCCTAATATTAAACAACTTTCAGTCTAAGCAATGAAGAATTATATCCTTCTCATTTTTGAAAAATCCAACTGCTTATAGCTCAGAAATAACAAAAGCTGTTCATTATTGCAAGTGGTGAATTTCACCTACTGTCACAAGGCTGATCTTTTTTTGAGAAACATTTACTTTGAAAAAGCACTGTGTTTACAACATGTAGCATAGATTCTAATTCAGGACAGCAATAACAATAGATGAGATATATTCACCTATTAGTTAAGACACCATATGATTCCTTTAATGCATAATACCTTTCAATAGTCAAGACAATTTACTGCCATAGATCAGCATTTTGCTCACATCACATGGACCTATGAAAGTGATTCAGAGTGACTGAAACACAAAAGTCTTTCTCCTCAGAACCCCTTTCATTTCACTGATTTTTAATCCGCTGCAAGACTATACACCTTCTTCTGTGTAGATTTGTTCTCTCTAAGAGTTCCTAATAAAGAAGTATCATAGTAAGTTATGTCCATTGGGACATCTTTATGTACTGTTTTATTAACTTTTTAAAGGAATCTGAACAGGTCAGAGGTGTACTATTTTTCTTTGGACAGTTTATGACCCTATTCTCCGAGAACTGTACTACTCTTAGCTTAATTAGCTCCCTATCATTTTGTTGTCCCTTTTACAGGGGAGGTTCAGGCTGGTCGTTAGGAAATATGACTCTTAAAGAGTGCTCAGGCACTGGAATGTGCTGCCCAGGGAGGTGGTGGAGTCACCAACCACAGAGGTGTTCAAAGAATGTTTGGATGTTTTGTTGAGGAACGTGGTTTAGTGAGAACTTTTGGTGGTGGGTGGATGGTTGGACTGGGTGATCCTGTGGGTCTTTTCCAACCGTGGGGATTCTATGATTCTATGATTTTATTTCCAGCTTGAACCTTTGCTGAGGTAGTTTACAGTGTTTCCAGTTGTGAATCCAGCCTACTATGTCAATGTTTAGGACAGTTTTGAAAGCCTACAAGAACAGAGATTTCACATTCACTGTATGTAACTTGCTCCAGTACTGTGCTACCTTCCTAGTGATGTTTTTTCCTAATGTGTGATCTGAACCACCATATGGTCATCACTCCTTATTTTACCACCGTTTACTTCTGATGAGCCTTTATCTACTCAGAAACTCCCCTCCACATAGTTCATAGCTGGTATCAGATTCATTGTTTCACTTTCTGAACTGAACAAGCTGTTTTTGCTGTAGATCATGTGCCTTTGGCCTCTGCCAGACTTCCTGACCTCTTCTCCCCATTACTTGTTTGGACTGAGTACTACTCTACGTAGGACCTCACCACCATGGAGAGAAGTAGTATCTTCTGTTCCAATTTTGTCAATGCTTTTTAGTAGACCTGCATGCAATTTACTTTTTTCCTGGTGAGAACATATTCAATGGCTTATATTCCCACTTGGAGACAATTTTTATCTCCAAACTCATGTCAGTTAGGTTAGTACCCTGCTAGACTCTTCTTATGCTGATGTTTAGGATTATTTTGCTATAGTGCAGAATTTTTCACTTTACCTTACTGAATCTGATACAGTTTTTGTTACATCAGTCCTTAAGTTTTTCAAAGTCACTCATGTTAGAAACTGCCATTTTTTGTAAGTCACTATCCAAGTTCATAGACGTCTAAAAAATTGTTGAAGGTAAACTTGACTGTTGCTTATGTCTTTGATAAAGATGATGAGCAGTATGGGTCTCACCACTGAACTATGGGTTACTCTACTTGTTCCTGTCAGTCATCTGAATGGTGACTCATGACCAACACTCCTTGAGTCTGCTCTTCCAACCAGTCTTCTAGATCATCTTACTGACTGGTTGTGAAGATTGCATTGCTTCAAGTGTCTAAATGAAAATGCAGAAGGAAAAAATATCAGAGAAAACTTCAGATCTGCATACCTAGGCTAAAACAGTTCAGAATGAGATACAAATCCCTTGCACCACTTTCTGGTAAACCTTAACAGCTGACATTCCTTTTGGTTTGCTTTCTCTGGAGACTGTTAAATTATTTCCTCAGTTTATTACTCTGAAGATTACCAAGATAAATGTGTGTCTGTTTTTTGTTGAGGAACAGATCCTAGCCACCAGAGTTCTTGCAGTCATCAAACACTCTGATTCTCATGTGGTGATTTACCCTAGTTATTTAGGGAACAGAACTAATGAAGCTTGGTTTCCCATGAGTGTGTGCCCAGTAACTCTCAATGTGCCAAGCCCCAACTGACTTCCACATAAGCGCAGAAAAAATATTTCAGATTGTACTGTTACAGCTACCTGCAGAGTCCCACCAGGAGTCCTTGGTAAATTCTCACCATGACCAAATTTCCCCTTTTCATGTCTGACAGGGCAAGAAGAAAGTGATGTGGTTAGTTCATATATGTATTTGTGGATGGACCTGCGCACTAGATGTGTAACAAAAATTCACTGAACTGAACCTAGAGCCTTTTTCTCACTGAGGTACTTTATAAAGATTTTTTTTTCTATGTCCAATCTCTAGTCTTCATTAAAGTATATGTTTTCTTATATTTTTCTCCCTCTCTGTAGACCCTGTTTAGATGCACTGCATTTGGATGNGGCATGATAGAGGTAATGACAGACACAAGAGTGTACACAAAACTTATTTCTCTAAGAACCCAGACTAACACACTTTTGAGCTGCTTCCATTCTAGAAAATAAAATCAACAACGAACTAAATTTTTTTCTCTCTCTCACTCTTTTTTCTTTTCCCCTGGTGCAAATGATTTAAACTTCTACTTAAATATATCAGACATAATCATTAACACAGGCAAAATAAATAAATAAATAAAAAAAATAAAAATATGTGTGCGTTATGCTTTTCTTGATCTGTTATATTTCTGACCCTGATACTGTAAGCTTATCACGGGAGGGAGGAGGGAAGACACCATTTCTGACTTTCTGCAGTAATGGACAAAGTACTGCTTTTGCAGGGTACTATACATTTTCTTCAAATATAGTTTTAATTTCCCCTAATTTCAATTAAAGATCCTAAAAAGGCCAGTGTGCTATCCCTATTTTAGATCATGAAGTCTTCTTAGGATTAATGTAATTTTACATGAAAGAGAAAAGTGATATTTGAGACCAGACTAGATCTTTTTCAGGACTGCTAACTGGGGAACAAGAATCTGCAGATCTCTTAACTGTCAGTGAATGACTATGTGGTACTTAGCTACTTGCCAGGTGAAACCACAACTGTCTAACACATAGCAGTTGGCAAACTAAAAGCTTCATTCTCCACCAAACTACATGTATGGCTTTAAGATCCCTGTACGACTCAACCTATTCCCTTTTTTAATGTCCCTGTAGGAACAAAGGAAGTAAAGGCATAAAAAGGATAGAAGTCTTTTGTTTCCCTACTAACCTGAACAACAATTTTGGAGGAAGAGAGTCGTTTTCCTGGTGTATCAGTATAGGGTCCACAAAAAGTAATATTCAGAAGTTATTTCAGTTCTTAACCATATACTTTGCTTACATAGTTTCATTATTTCTGCACAGAGATCCACAGAAACACAGTCCTAGCCAGTGGTAGTGTTATCTCTGTGAGCTGGAGCACAGCTTAGTATTTTAGCCTTTGCAATTGAAAAGTGCCAAGTGTAATTAGTAGGAACAATACTTAGTAAATGCCCCATGCCTTCATAATCTTATGCAAACTCTAAGACGACTGCATCCCCACAGTAACTCTGATGACTTTAGTATGCTTAGAATGGATTTAGCTCATCAAGAGAAATGCTAGACATGTCTCACTCTTTAAATGTATTCATTTCCCTTTGATATTGATTTAATGAGGAAGCTGATTTGGCCTGTACAATCAACAGAATCAGACTTTAAAATGCATATTATATATATATATATATGTAAATGTATATGGATGTTCAAGCACATACACAGCTATATTTGAGTATAAGTGTATATATAGACAGACAGTCTGGTTTTGTTCTTTTGGTTCTTCTGATTATCTTTCTACAGTTAAGATAAGAAGACTGTTAAGATAAGATCCCTTCATTCCCTATTAGAAGACCAGAGTACAGGATATCTATTAATGGCTTATTGGACCTGAGGCCCTGAATGATAGCAGGAAATTCTGCAGAGATAAAGAAGCTCTGTAGTTTCATATACATATATATATCTATATATTACAGGATAGCAGTAGGAATTCACAGAATCACTGAATTGCAGGGATTGGAAGGGACCTCAAGAGATTGTCAAGTTCAATGCCCTTGCTAAAGCAGGTGCCCTACAATATGTTGAACAGGTAGACATCCAGATGGATCCTGAATATTTCTATACAAGAAGACTCTGCAACCCTCCTGGGTAAGCTGTTCCAGTGGTCCATCATCATTATTGTAAAGAAGTTCTTCTGCATGTTTGCATGGAACTTCCTATGTTCAGGTTTTAGGCCATTACTCCTTCTCTTATCACTGCACACTACCAAGAAGAGCCTGGTCTCATCCACTTGTCTCTCACCTTCCTTTAGTTATTTAGAAATATTTGTCAGATCTCCCCTCGGTCTTCTTTTCCCCTGACAAAACAGATCCAGGTTTCTCACACAGGAAAAGCTCCAAGCCCTTTAAGATCTTTGTGGTCAACTGCTGGACTCCTAGGAGATCCCTGTTATTTTTTAACTGGGGAGTCAAGAACTGGATACAGTATTCTAAATTGTGGCCTCACCATGGCAGAGTAGAGGGGGAGGATCCCCTCCCTTGCCCAGCTGGCCATGGTCTTTATAATGCACCCCAGGATTCCTTTAGCCTTCTTGGACACAAAGGCATACTGTCGGCTCATGGCCAATGTGTTGTACACCAAAACACTCAGGTCCTTTTCAGCAGAGCTCCTCTCCAGCAGGTCATTCCCTGACTTGTGCTGATGCATGGAGTTATTCCTCTGCAGGTGCAAGATCCTATACTTGCTCTTCTGGAACCTCATCAGGTTCCTCCCTGAGCAACTCTCCAGTGTGTCCAGGTCTAGAATGGCAGCGCAACCTTCCAGTGTGTCAGCCACTCCTCCCAGCTTTGTATCATCTACAGACTTGTTGAGGGTGGGCTCTATCCCTTAATCCAGGTAGTTGATGAGGATGTTGAATAAGACCAGATCCAGCACTGACCCCTGGAAAACACTACTAGTTACACGGCTCCAACCAGGCTCAGTGCCACTGATGACAGCCCTCTATGCTTTGCCATTAAGTCAGTTATCAATCCACCTCGCCATCCACTCATTTGTATGCTTTCTAAGTTTCATAACAAGGATGGTGTGGGAGGTGGTGTCAAACAGCTTGCTGAAGTCAAAGGTACACAACATCCACTGCTCTCCCCTCATCTACTTCTCTGTTTCTTATCAGATATTATAATATATAGTAAATTCACTCTCACAAAATAACCAATATAAATTTGGTCCTGTTGATTTCTCAGAGGAGACCACATCACTCTCTACAACTCCCTGAAAGGAGATTGTGGTGAGGTGGGGGTCAGCCTCTTCTCCCAGACACCAGCAACAGGATGAGGGGTGATGGCCTTAGGCTGCATCAGGGAAGGTTCAGGTTGGACATTAGGAAAAAATTCCTCTCGGAGTGGTGAGGCATTGGAAGGGACTGCCCAGAGAGGTGGTGAAGTCACCGTCCCTGGAGGTGTTTAAGTTAAGGGCAGATTTCATTCTTTGCAACATGGTTTAATGGGAAATATTGATAATAGGTCAGTGGTTGGACTAGATGATCTTAGAACTCCAACATTAAAGATTCTCTGGATCTATGATCTAGTGCATTATGTATGCAAAGTATTTACAAAATTGGAACATTTTTTTTTTCCCTACTTGCTCATTTTTGAATTTTACTTGCTTGGAATGAATGAGAAATCTGTGACTACAGATTTTAAAGCAGAGAAATTAAAATGTTGTAATTATCAGGTAGTGAAAGAGAAGACTAAAGTTCAGGAAGTCCTCATTTGAGGCAATGTGTGCAGATTAAGTTAGGACACTATTGGTTAGAGACATTAGCTATGGTACATGTGCAATTTTTATGCAGAAGATATGTGGAATGTAATTTTCCATATATTGTCAACATATAAATCACCTTTTAAAGTTATTAATTATCACTATTCTCATATTTTCATAGCAATCTCTTGTTTGCAAGTCTATTTTTGTAGTAAGCTAAAAAAAAAATCTAAAACCCAAGATCTGTAGTCCCCAAATGACTTCGCTTTCCATTCCTGTTCTATTTACTATTTTTAAGAATAGCAACATGCCTAGAGATGTGGAGAGGAAAATGATAACTGCCTAGAGCAATTTGAAAGGTTTTATTTTTAAAAAAGATATGAATTAATTTAGTGTAGTAATGGGTATGACTACAAGTTCAGGGATAAAAGCAAGAAATGCAAAATAATGGCAAAGTATTGAGGGAAGAAGTGGGAAAAGGAGAGGAAGAAACAAAGTGAGACCTATTAATCTGTAGAGTAATCTACAAAGGGGAATAATATCAGCCCTATTTCTTGGCATTTAAAAGTAGACTGAAGAAGAGGTGAATTTATGTACAGTAAGGAACAGTACTGCATTAGAAATGTTAGAAATAGAAATACTGCATTAATGAAATGTTCTAATAGAGCTCCGATGTCTGAGTGACTGTCCAAAGATACATGCCAATAAAGTCTTATACAAAGATCTTTTACTGCAAATCTAGGACCGTCTGACTAGAGGTATAGAAAAGTCAACTAATGAAAATCATTCTAACCTTCCCCCATTGTATTTGTTCCACAAAATTATTAATTTAGAGTCAGATTAGGCAACCTATCATCTTCTCAGTTCCCTTCTCTTCCTCTACCACACCAGTGTGAGTTATGTGATGGGCTGCAACACGAGAACTAGTAAAAGGAACCCATTGCCCTGGGGAGTAAACAGCATCAACATTTCCCCTTGAGGATCTTGAAATCATACACAGAGGTCATAACTATGAGTTAGACTGCAAATGGTTAGGCAGCACTGGAGAAACTATTACTACAGTTTTTCTAAATATATAAATTTACATATAAATATATATATTTAAATATCATAAGAATGACTTTATGAGTTTAGAATATGATTTTCACAGCATATTTCTTCAACAAAATCTTACAAAGGGGATACTGAACTTTCCAATGAACTGTTAAGAAGTAATATTATTTTCAGTGAAGTTTTTATCTTCAAAAACAAAAGGAAAAGGACAGGATCACATTTATTTTTCTGCTATACCAGGCTGCTGAAAAACTCCTTTCACAAAACACTCCAACTTCTTAAACAAGTTAAGTATTTTGGATTTGACATTCTGCCTTGAAGTTATGATCTTCTAAGGGCTTTTTTTTCCTAAAATAGTGTCAAAGTTAATTCATAAGCAGAAGACATTTATCTTCTCTTATCTTTCCCTGGTACTTATTTTTGATGTATTTATAGGTAGAAACCATGCCCTCTGTCAGATTTCATTTTGTCAGAGCAAATAAATCAAACTCATCTAGTTTCTTTGTTCCTCTCACTGTTTGCATAATCTTTTTTTTTTTTTTTGCACCAATTCAAATTTTCATTAAACATTATTCAATATGAATATCCTAATCGGGAACAATGCACAATATTCTACAACAGGAATGATTGTTGCAGTTGAATCAAAAACAACAACATAAATACTTTCCTTCGTGTGATCCTTGAAAGAGATTTGATAATTTTCATGGTCATATTACAGTTCTCACTGAAGTGTGTCCTGTGACAGACTGGCAGATACAAACTCTTCATATCACATGCAAATGATGTGTTTAAAATCTAAGTTCCTAAAGGCCTTGATCTCACATTTATTGTTCAGTGTCCACTCACTTCTGCTTTTTCATCCTTAAAGTGATCTAATTTGCCCTGCACAATATTTTATCCATCCACTAAACAGATAATGTCACCTCATTATCTGATCAGTCTTGAGATCAGTTTGTTGATGAAATAAAAATAATCCCTAAATCCAACCAGCTCTATGAATATCTTTCCTCTAAGCTTGTAGATTCTTCCAAAACACCTTTTGTATCTGTCCCAACAGCCAGCTCCTTACCAGCTTTAATACTTGCACTAACAGTATCTTCACGTCTTTAAGTAAAGTTTTTCCATGTGCTACTACATCTAATCTTCTAATGCTTTGCAGAAATCTTGATAAATTGAATCCTCCCATGAGTGATTAGTTCTATGCATTAGCAGGGTTAAATATTTAAAGTTTTTTTAAATTCAGTCCTAATTAGCTAAATACTCATAAAAATTCAATCCCCCCTCAAAAGGCAAGGAAGACTCATTTGATTTACATTCTGAGACATTTGTCTCATGTACCCCAGATGAAGTCATCTCAGCTCCAAACTGGGAAGCACAACTTGTTTCATTATATCCATTTGTCAGCAAATGTGTTAATTGCCCTTTTTGGAATTCTTTTTATCCATCCTGCATTCCTTCAGATGCTGAATACACTGCCCTCAAAGCAAGACAAAGCATGTGTAGAGACTTTCATGATTTTGAACACTGGAACTTGTACCAACTGCCCAGGTCAAGAAATTTAAATTTTTGGGTTCCAATGATGCAGGGCCAACTTTACAGGCTCAGAGTGTTGTGATCACTGATCATCTAGTTGGAGGTTATTTGCTTGTGGTTTATCCTGGGGTTCAGTAGTGTCACCAGTGCTGTTCAGCATCTTCGTGAACACCCTGAATGATGGAACATCGTGCACCTTCTGCAAGTTCACAGATGACACAAAAGAGGGAGGAATGATGGGTGCCCTAGATAATTGATCTGCCATCCAGAAGGAGCCTAGACAGGCTGGAGAAATGAACTAACAGGAACTTCATGAAATTCATCGAAGTTGTCATACAGCAGAGGTTCTTTGAACTTGTCACAAAAGGGAAATATTTAACCCTGCTAATGCAGAGAACTAAATCTGTGCCTCAAGACAGGCTGAAACCAAGTGGCTGGAAGGCAGCTTTACAGACCTGATGGTCACAGTGGACACCAATGTGATCATGAGCTAGTAGTGCACTCTTCTTGCTTCTTGGGCTGCATTAGAACATATCACCAGTGGAGGTGATCCTTCCTCTCTGCTCGGCACTGGTGAATCCCCATCTCAATTACCCCTCCAGGTCTGGCTCCCACATTACAAGAGGATACTCTGGAGC
This sequence comes from Odontophorus gujanensis, assembly GCA_013399175.1. Lineage (NCBI taxonomy): Eukaryota > Metazoa > Chordata > Aves > Galliformes > Odontophoridae > Odontophorus > Odontophorus gujanensis. The sequence continues at coordinate 32,969 of VXAB01008334.1, read as the reverse complement.
AAGTTTAGCAAAGTGCCATTAAGGTTATTTGAGGATTTGATGTCTGAGGAGAACCTTGGACTTTGCACCCTGAACAAGAGATGGCTTGGAGGTATCTTAGAAATGTACATAAATACATGACCAGTATGGACATGACTGCAATTCCATTTAAACAAAAGGAAACACGTTTTACTGTAGCAGTGGTCAAACACTGGAACCATAAAGTTGTGGAGTCTCTGTTCTTAGAGAAATTCAAACCTTGACTGGACACAGCCTTTGAGCAACTTGCCCTGGCTAGCCCAGCTTTGAACAGGGTCTTTGGGCTTTACCATCTCCAGAGATATCTCCCAGCCTCAGCAATACTGTGATTCATGATTTTGTGGTTCAAATAATTAATGTCTGAGTTGTTAATGAAGGAAGTTTCCTGTCAGAGTTTTATTCACCAAAGGAACTGTGATGTTCTCCCATTTACTGAGCTTCAAATGTCTCTAACATATTGTAAGACATTTACAGAATGTTGTCATTTTATGCAGCCATTTGTGGAGTTCAAAGATGTGTATGAGATTTATATGTAAAATATGGTTTCTACTTTTCCCACTACAGTTCTCTGTCTTGGTGAGATGCAGATAGATAAATTCAGTATTCAAGACAGATTTCCTTCTATGGAAGGAGCAAAACAGACTTCCTGCCCCACTCTTGGATGGTATTGTAAGTTTAATCTAGGACAACTTGAACAACAGTAAAAGGTACTAAAATACGGATTTCTTGTTAACAGATTTTATTATTTTATTTTATTTTTACATACAGCTCTTGCAGTTGCCGTACTGTAGCTCAGATTTGGCCCTTACATCTTCCTAAACCAGCATCCACTGACACATAACCTATCAAATGTGGACTGAGGCTAAGGACTAGTAAGATGCTAGCACAGTGGATGTCTGAACTGGTGCTGGTCCTACAGTTCAAGTCAGTTACTGAAGTAAATTGAGTAAGTCTGGTCATTTTTAATTGTTATTACTAAACAAACTTTTTCTTGAGTTGTTGAGTTCTGGTCTTCGTTTTGTTTTTGCAAAAATTTCTTTCTTTATTGCATCTATCATCAAGAATAAACAAAATGCAGATCAAATCTTTAATTAATTCCAATTCAGTGAAGACTTTGCAGCAGAATTTGATCCATGGATGAAATTGGCTTAGCTTATAGGTCTGTATTCCCAGATATGTTTGGAAGAAAGAAGGAAAGAGATAGAAGAGTATGCACACAGGCTAATGAAAGTCAGAAATTAACCCCTTAATAAGTGAAATAAGAAAATAACCCAATAATAAGTGCACATTTTGCTACAGAGTTAGGTCTCATACAGAGTTCTGCAAAAGGATAACAAATTAACAAATGTGACTGACAGTTATCATACTAGCTCTTTAATCATGTTTTTTTCTCTTTCAATAATACTTTATACTTTCAGCACATTTCAAACACATTTTTGAGTTGAATGTGACACTGAAGCTTCAAAGGAATGAATAAACAGAAGATTTGGGTGATGATTACCCCAAATGGACTGATATATTCAGTGAACACTTGTAAAAAGGGACCACGCAAGCTACAGTCAGACCAAACAGAAAGAATCTTCATTATCTTCTGTAGTTGATGTTCTTAGAAAGCCTACATTGTAATTGACATTTTAGGTCAAATTTATTATTCATGTGTTTGTGTGTTGAATATCTGTTTTAATTATTCACACGACTGATGTGTTTGACCATGAACTCATCCTAGCCAGTGTGGTGTATTTTCCTTCAGGCAGCTGCAGTCTCATACCTCAGATCTTTCTATTCTGATCAAGAAAATAAGAAACTAATAAGTTATGACTGAGATTGATGTCTTGGCAAATGTTTTTTTTGCTTTTGTTTTTGTTTTTGACCTGGACAGGCTGGAGAGTTGGGCAGAATGGAACCAGATGAGGTTTAACAAGGGCAAGCGTGGAGTCTTGCACCTAGGGAGGAATAACTGTATGCACTGGCACAAGACAGGGCATGACCCTGTCCTGGGAATGGCACGGATCTGCATCAGGGGAGAGTCAGGGTGTGAGGAAAAGGCTGTGCCTCAGAGGACAGTGGGTGTGGGACAGGCTGCCCAGGACACTGGGCATGGCCCTGAGCTGCCAGAGCTCAGGGAGTGTTGGGACCCTGCTACCAGACACTGGAATTGGGTTTGGGTGGTGCTGTATGGAGTCAGGGGTTGGGCTCAGTGATTCTTGTGTGTCCCTTACAAAATGAGAATATCCTATGATTCTCTGCAATCAGATTTGTAACATCGTGACGATACACTACATTTTTCACATCTTATTTGGATTTCAAACTGTAAAATTCAGAACAAGCTCAGTTAGGGAATTCTGACTTGCGCTTATGGTAGAAAATAATTCTATGAATGAAATTCAGTTATAAATAGAGTTCTAAAAAGCAACAGGAAATGAAGAAAATACTGAGAGTTTTCAAATAAAGGGCATCTTAATTTCTACAATACTGAATGAGTATCCATCATTCATAGATATTAAGGTAGAGCAGATCCATAATGATAATTCTAACTCTTCCTGCAGTGAGCTTGTAATCTCTTGCAATTTGTAGTTTGGTGACTTCTGAGACCTTTTTGCCTCTGAAACATGGTCAAGTACATCTCAGAAAAATTAGGAGAATCAAGTGGTGTTTTCAGAGGCTATCAAAAGACAATTTTCTCCTTGTGCTCCAAATTTTGAAAGAGAAAATCCTATGATAGCAGGTTCATTTTCTACTATACATATTTTTTAAATCTGAGTTTTTTTCTTTTTTTTTTTTCTTCTTTTTAAATAGTTCATCCCATAAAAATAAGAAAGACTGGCTTCCAAGCTCTGCTACAGCTTTAGTACATTTCATGCCGAATAAGACTTGTTCGCATATTGTCTTAGAGGTAACAGTTTCTCTCACTAACTCATTCCTTATTTAACATGCTTATGAATGTAACTAGATCAGTTGGCCAAATATAATAGCAAGTACTCTATATCTTCCTGACAGTAACTTACAGGTTTCTTAAACAATTTGCAGTTTAAGATAACAGCAAAAAATTAAAGTAGATGAAATCTTGCGGGTGGCAAAGGGATGAGTCTGGACTCTTCTAAGTAGTGTGTGGTGATAGGATGAGGGGAAATGGTCACAAACAGAAGCACAGGAAATTTGGAACAACTGTGCATGGGAACTTTTTCACAGTGCAGTGATGGAGCACTGGCACAGGCTGCCCAGGGAAGTTGTGGAGTCTCTTTCTCTGGATACATTCAAGATCCTCCTGGACACCTACCTGTGCAACCTGGTCTAGGGAGCTGCTTTGGCAGGGGGGTTGGACTCAATGGTCTCTAGAGGTCCCTTCCAACCCCTACAATTCTGTGATTCTGTGATTTGTATTACTATGCTGATTATAGTATTCATCAGCAGCAAACAGACCAAACAGCATGTAAAAGTAGGATGTGTCTTTCTTATCAACTTTCCAGATAAATGTATTATTATCTGCTATGCATGAAAATCCTGTAATATACTCCTTTCTGTAATGTCTACTTTCAATTGGAATGTTATGCAAAATTCTAAAGCTCTCTTTTTTTTTGTTTGTTATATTTATATACTTAATAATGGAGATTATATAAGCTAGACAAGTAGATAGCAGGGAAAATGTGGAAGATAATATACACGCAGTTACACGACAATCTCTTGTAAAAACTGGTGTTTCAACACATACAAAAATCCAGTTCCAAAGACTTGATTGCCTTGACATAAACTTATTTTTCGAAGATTGTTCTTTTAATTGTTCTTATTGTCATATAGATTTATGGATAAATGAAAGATTACATTACATACAATTCCTGCTATCTAAATATACATAGCTCAGTTTGAAGCAGATTGGTCTTTTTCTGTCTGAATATATTCCTTTTCCAGTCCTTGAATATTAGTTGTTATTGCAAACATGGATATATGTAAAAGTGCATCATATGTAAATTGTTAAATCAAGAAAATAGCAGGCCTGGTTGGATCTCTTTTGCTCTTATAAATCAGCAATCTACGATCTCTAGTCTAGAAGACATATAGGAGTTCAAGCAGCATATTACTGTGTATAAATACCATTTTACTACATTCTGACAGCTTTTGACAAATGTAGCAGCAAGTAAAATCATTTATAATGGCTGCATCTGCCTTTTTAGTATCTATTATGAGAACTGCAAAGATGGTTTATTTATTTAAAAGTTAAGTCTATGTTCAGCAGATTTTGTCTACTATGAACAGTGATATCATTTCTGTGCCACCTTTTTCCCATGCCTAAGTGGACTGCAAGTAGTTTCTAATTTCCTAACCTCTATGTTTGGTATTACAGTTTAGTCTCAAAGTACATCTGGAAAGCAACTGCTGGTAGCAAACCTGTGTGAATAAATTTGCAGCATCACCTCTGAAATGAGAATGTGCTGACTTGTTTTGCCTGGGTAATGGTGTTACACTCTAATAGTATAACAGTGCTCAGGGCCTCTTCAATGGTGAAAACTTCAATCTATGCCAATATCTCAATATTTGTGTTAAGCTTTTTATTTTAGTGAATAATTCTTCCCATAAAGCTTGAGTCCAGAATTTTGATGGTACTCAAACACATAACTCCTGTTCTCCTTGTGCTGAAAAATTGTAGAAAAATTTTGCAGTGCTTGGACAGCCCTACTATTCACTGTGGTTTATTTACAGGTAAATTAGTGAGGATTAGTTCTGAGAAGAGTGATAATTTGAGTTTTCAAATTTTGTCATTATGGTCAGCACAGAGACAACTCTAGCAAGACCAATGAATCAAGTTTTCAGAAAGCACTTTCCTTTTTCATGTTAAGGCTGAACTGAACTCTCTCTTATCAATAATCATTATTACCTAATGATGAGCAACAAGTTCTAAAAACAGACTTTAGATTTTTTCAAGTTAGGCTGTTGAGACTTGGAAATAACACAGCTTCTATCCAGGCTGCTAGCATTAGCATAGTTCTGTGTATTTTCCTCTTCTTGCCATTTTGAAAACATACCATTAACTATATGACACAAATCATATCATCTAACCTAATATCCTCAGTCAAGTTTCTATTAGAAATACTGCAGCAAAATTATTATCTACTAATTCAATCATGTTGATCTCCTTTTCTCCCGCTTTTTATCAAGGACTCGAACACTCAAGAGTTTGCATGAGTTTACCTGTGTCTTATGTGACACTTGCCAGCTTCAGGGACTATACCTGGATGAGATGAATCACTACTGTCTTTTCCCTGGAGACTATCTCCCTCTCAGCCTTAAGCCTTTTTTTTTGTTTCTTCTGAGTCTGAATTCTTGAGCATACTGCAGACATCATTTTATGCTATCAGTGAAGAAAACTATCCTTCCCGGTAGGCAGAAACATAAACCCTTATTCATTATCTCCAAAGTCTGTATGTTTACCTTTAGAGTCTGCTCTCCCATATTTTTCACAGCCCTCACTGCAGAGGAGGAATAATATCTCCTGTACCTTAGAGGAGAAAGCATTTTTCATTTTTTACTGTTTTATTTCTCTCTATATATATATTTGGCTCTCCAGAAAGTATTAAAATCTTTCTAATTGCCTGGGCTTTGATCCTGTAATCAAATTCACACGTTACAGAACAGATAAGAAAAAAAGCTTTGAGTTTAACACAGAGGAAAGAAATTTGGCTAGTAGCTGGAACAAGGGACTAGAAGGCAAGAGGTTTGGGATTTATTCCTATCATTGCTATTTGCTTTTACATGATCATTGTCAAGTCATTTAACCTCTGTGTCTCAAGTTGCTCTGTATTAGAAAGAAAAAAAATAACATTTCTCTATTCCAGGAGGATATTGCATGGAGTGAGGCCTAATTAAAGCCAGTAAAGTGTTTTGAGATTCTTGGATAAAAGGCGTGATAAAAAGTTCCAACTATTAATTGCTTCATGCTCCCTAGTAGATTTTAAGTCACGTATCTCATTGAATCATGGATCCTTATTACGTGAAGACTGCTAACACTATGGAATGCTGCAGTTGTTGGCCTTCCAATTTCAGAAACAGATGTCTTTTAAGGATGTCTCATCCTTACTGATGAACTAAGCTAAAATCTTCACAGTTCCAAAATAACACAGGAAAACAGCATACCACTAATTATTTTCTTTTTCTCATCATTTTCTCCACATTGTTCTCACTTTGTGTGCTAAGTTCACCACCATACATATGCCTTTTCCCAGATGTTAGGTGGATTAGAAATAATCTTTATTTTTTCTTTTCCTTTTTTTCCCCCCGTTGAAGATAAAAAATCTTCAGGAGATGTTATGGGAAGAACGTATGTTGTAAAAAGCCAAAAGCTGTGGAATATGTGGAGAGAAATGCACTGCTTGAATCAGCACAGCCTTACATGAATTCTGAGCAGTCACAGTTTCTTCTAAACATGTGCATGGTTGTTATCCATCGTCCAATGCAATCGCTATTCCTTTGCCTGCCTTTTCCTCATATGGGATTGCAACTGTCAAGGCACTCAAAAGACAGTGACTCAAAAAGGGTTATTTCACTTAACACATTATTATTTCACTTTCACATTAAAGAAATCTTCCCATTTCTTGCCATCTAGTAAAACATAACACCACCACCAACAACAACAACAAATAAAATGACCTGACCTATTTTCTTTTTAAAAGACAGGAAAACTCCAGACTACCACCTTACCCATAACTTCCTAGATTGTATTGGAAACTATTTGATTAATCAGAGCATTGTTTGGAGCAGAAGGAGCTACTGCTTTTCTAGTAGACTCAAGCAAAAATCGAAACATACCTTAAAAAAATGAACCTTTTGGTGCTGTACCATACACTCATAGTCTTTAACTGACAATAGATGTTTTCTGGAATACATAGCAAGCACATGTATTCAAGAACAGTTAAATTCACTATCACTTGGCAAAATTTTCCCTGAAATATAAAAAACTTCAATTTACTCCAAATTGAAATAGGATCATTTGATGAGTTGGATTTATGTGATTAAACATGATGTTGGTAAAACACAGTAGAGACAAGAAATGTCTTTTTGAAAAATGGGTGAAACGACACTGCTGCTCAGTTTTGAACCAAACACTGATGCTATCACCTTTTCATAACTACCTGAAGATAATGTAGATTCACAGTTGCAAAGGGATAAGCAGCATTACCTGATATCTGTACTCATTCCCACTATCTCCAACTAAACACAACTTTAACACCTTGCTCTTAGTCCAGTTATGTAGCATGTAGAGAACCTCACTATTTAGCAATTGCAGGATGTGGAATACCAGTCAGAATGAGGTGCCCAGCTTCATCTAAACAAATGCAAAAGTACGAAGAGGAAACTGAAAAGTCAAACTCCTAGTAAATTTCAGTGTATAAGACACATCTCTACAGTTAATTCTCACCAGGTAGAACAAAGTTCCATACAGTCATTTAAAAAACAAAAACAAACAACAACAAAAAAAAAAAACAAAAAAACCCAAGCAAAACAAAACAAAACAAAAAAACAACCAGCAGTGATGATGAATGTAACTTCTTGAAGTAAAAGAGCATTTTAAAATATTTTCAGGGGAAACCATACCTTTTTCTCTGACAAAAAGAACTTCAATCTCTTGCCCTTTACCAGGAGTCTACTGTAAAATAGGAGCCAGTGTGGTGCTGTACTCAGGTATAGGTGAGACCTTCCCACCTCTTTCCCTGGGTTATATTTAACTCTTCATTTAAAATGCTGCAGCTGCAATTGGAGTCACGTTGTTCAATATTTAATATTGTTTAAAATCTGGGGAAATGGGAACATACTGAAAGTATTTTTGATCAGTGTATACAGTCTTGAAAGGCTTTCAAGTGTGGCTGATCATTATTTCTGCAGACTAAATCCATACTTTCAACTTTACTGTCCAAATATTTGCCACTTAAGAAAATGATTTGTGAAAGGACATTTTAATTTTTATTTTTCTACTACTGCCACAGTTTCAGTTATCAGACAGTGAAAGACCAGAACATAAGCAGTTGTACTGCAATCTTGTAACTGCTGTTACTTAATGTAACGGTTAACATTTTCAAGGTTATCAGTACTGTTTCAGAGTTTTATTTCAAGCTGCTTCCAGTAATTACATAGTGGAGCACCTGTTGCTGGATGAGAATCAAGGGTATTAAGACCAAAAATCTCATAGCCAGAAATAATACTTTCTTTTTTTCTTAAATTGATTTTTTTTTTTTAAATTCCAGCAATCCAGCGTAATAGCCAACACCCTAATTTGTAAGTATATAAAAGCATGAGAAGTAGAAAATTAAAAGGTGACTGCACAGCAGATGCTATAGTTGACATAATTCAAGCTGGTAAAGTACAGATAAAGAGCACAAAAATGATAAACTGGAGTTCAGTTCTAAAGAGCCCTTTCCAAAGAAATTTCAGATTTTACAAGTAACACAGAAAAGTATTATTGTAATTACTTAAATTTCCATACAATTGTGACACTAGAGAAACATGTCATGCGTTAATGCACGCACACAACAGCAAGGCAAATAAACAAATGATTACCTGGTAAAGAGATTGTGATTCCTGGTATTAGGGAACAGTGTTACTATTTCTTATAATTGACTTAGTGAGTTTATGATGATTTCATTTCCAGCTGCAATGCTCATTTCTTCTATATGACAAACCACATTATGTCAAAATGTGTAGTATAATTTCCCTGTATGTTAAGTGCAGCTTTTCTATGGGGTGTTAAAAAATCCTCAGAAGCCCAGTATGGCAGTAGTTTGCTACTAAAGCATCAGTCTACATCCAAAATCTGTAAATATGACAACTCTGGTAATTTATGGACTATAGGGGCTGTTGACTTGAGATCGGGTCCCTAAGCAACTCCATATTAAACTGAACAAGGCAACCAGATATTGTCTTCATATTTTCAGCAAACTGGGAATGTGATTTGAGAAATCTTTGTGATTACAAATCAGAGATTCCTGTCAGGCATTCAACTTTCACTGAAAACAAGTTGATATTCTTTAGTCATAGTTCACACAACACAGATCTTACCTGGTGCAAAATTACATCGATTACCAACTGCAATGTATGTTAAAGAAGCATGCTTACCAACAGCTTCTCTCATCCCCTCACTTGTATTCAACTACTTACTTTAAGAACTGTAAATTTGCATTTGATAATTGATCCTCCATATCCAATAGCAGCCAGAGAAAAACAGTGTTGGGAAAGACACCTGGAAATATGTTAATCCACATCTTTATCTCAGTGAGTATGAGTTTGACCTGAAATAAGTTCCTTCAACCTTTTCTGAAAGCATCACAGGAACCATATACACAGCATACCCAAACAATTATTCCATCACTGAGTTTTCCCAACTCTGTTCAAGCTTTCTGCTGCTAGCTGAGTAGAATCAGCTTGTATTTAAATTCCAGCTTCTTTTTCTCTCTCTCCTACTAGCACATTGCAGAGGAGAAGCTACCTACTTCTTTGTCCAACAGCTTATCATCTACATCTAGCTCATCAAGCTTCCTTCACCATATACCACTTTCAAGGTCTTTCACATTTCTTATGAGTCTCACTCAAGAAACTCTTGTAGCTCAACCTTGTTTCTCCTCTGATGTCTGTGTCCAGCTGGATCATAGCTTTCTTAAATGTCTTAGAATGGACTCTTCGTGAGATTGTATCAGTATTAATCAGAAATGGACTATTTTACAGTTTGCAGGCAGTGCTCTTATTTACACTGCAAATGCCATTTGACCCTTTTCACAGCAACATATCATCACTCATATAATCTTGTGAAGTTTTATAACACTGTACCAGAGAGGTTGGACACTGAGTTCCCTGAGTAAAATCAGTCATGATTCCCCAGGTGAGCTTAAGTTGTGCCCAGCATGTAAAAATCTGTCCTACAGTGATCAAAGCAGTCAGTGATCACACCAACTTCTGAGAGAAAGTCATACTTTGAAACAAAAGCATTTAAAAGATAATCTGGAAACCACAGGACAAATTATATGCACACCTATGGCATTAGGTAACTAATTATCTCACACAGTTGGATCCTAACTTTACTTTAGAAATTGTTCTTCCTTTTCTTCTGGTTCCCCATCTTCCTTCAGCAGCAATGGAGTTCCATTGGTCTTCTCAATTGGATATTAAATTATGTGATTTCTCTTGATATATAAAGTATGCTTCAGTGTATAAATCATGTAACATGTGCCTGATAATCTTATTAATTTCCTAACCACACAAACCCACAGACTCACAGTAAAACTAGATTGGAAGGGAGTGACCTTGACATACACTTCAACCTCTGCTAACTGGCTTCTTGGTCTAAAACACTGAGTTTACTGTGGGTCTTGTCCAGTTGAATTTCCAGTATTGCATATGGGAATAAACCCGTTTATACCAATTAAATATTTTCAACCCCTCCTTCCAGTACAGATTCATGCAATATGTAAAATCATAGATCAAATACATTTCCCAGGATTATTCACTCACCCCTATTAAAAACAAACCAAAAAACAACCAACTCAAACAATAAATACACCCCCCCACCAAAGAAAAGAAAAAAAGAAGTTCAATTTGTTTTTAATTATTTACGTGTCGAAGGGACAAGGATTTCAGCCACTGTGGCTGCCATTAAGTAAAATTTCATTTGTTCCTCATCAGTCTTTATATACTGTGTATCTCCATATGCAATAATCTGGCAAGTCATATCGACTGAGTTCACCTTGAGTTTCTTCAGCTTAGCTTAATGAAGTTTTCTTCCATCATCGGGTACAGAATCCTCAACAACATTTGGAGGATAGATCTTACAGATGTCTGAATGAAGTAGGAGTCCACAATGAGGGCAGTATTGGAAATACAAGAGTTAAAGTAACTTAAAAAAAATGAAGTTATACTTCATATTATTTCATTTTTGTTGATTTTTTTTGGAAGAAATAAGTCTTATCCGGCTTAATGGGGTTTAGTCATTCTTAACAACTATCTAATGAGCTCTCCAATTACATAAAGAAGAGCAATTCAGTTCATACATTACCGTATCCCCTCACAGTTCCTCCTCTTCAGAAATGACTCACTCAAGGTCATGCAATAAACCAGATGCAGTTTTAGGACTAGAGCACAGGTGTTTCTGGCTTTTGACCTTATAAGTACTCCTTTAAAAGATGTATGCTTTTCTTGATACTCTCTAATTCAGTATCTTAATACTTTATAGGCAATAATCAGTTATGAATGAAATTAATACCAATGTTCATAGCACCACAGACATTTTTAGTAGCAACAGTGGACCTAAACCACAAGGCCTACAGTGCGTATAACTAGAACATTAGGAAGAAGAAAAATAAAAGAAGCAACAGCTTTCTTACTCTTTCTATGAAAAAGAGCTTTACATTTTTCTTAAGAAGGAGCACATGTGGGTAAAAAAGCCTGCAAAACATGATGATGCATGACAGCAAAAAAGACAATCTACAAACTTCTTTCTCAAGGGAGAATGGAAATGTGACTAAACAGGTCCAAAATTATTTAGAAAAAGGAGAGACAATTTTAAACATCTCAAATATCCCATATATTTAGAAAACTAATCTAATTTAACGTGATACTAACTTGCATTTTCATAGCTCAGAGTTAGATACTGCAAAAGACAACAAAACATATACAAACTTCTTACCAGCAGGACTTTTGCTAGTGTAGATATTTCATCCAATTCTTGTATGATACTTTATCTCCAATAGAATACATATACCATTACCAGGGTCCTACAAAATGATAAAGACAAAACAAACCATAATTCTTTGAAGAATGTTGTAAATAAGAATTACAGTCATAGTAATGTATACTATTTATTACCAAATTTTTATATCATATCTGAAGAGAGTAGCTATTATTACAAGGCATTTTAACTATGAAAATTGTTGGAAGAAATGCCATGTGAAAGTAACATGGAAAAGTTTACTGTCAAATGGTTGAGTTTTGTCAAAAAAAAGTTGATAATCTATAACATGTTCATGATATAAAATGGATAAAAATGGCATTGTGTACATCCATCTGAATGCAGAGATTTTTCCCAGTGCTGTTTGATAGTCCAGTGGAAACCTCAGTAAATTGATTTGGGAAAAATAAAATAGAAAGTTGGGAGTTGTTTTGCACTGCATTACCTCCTGAAATCTAAGTCAGTACATCTAGAGCTATCCTAGAAAAAGAAGCACCTCTGAGAGTAAATCACATCACCTCTGAGGATGTCCTTCTCTTCATGTGTACTGTTCAGATGTTCAGTACAGATTGGACTGACAGGTACATAACTTAGAGAACATGAATTCCATACAGAAAATGTTCAGGAAATAAGAAGAAACTAATAAGAATTAAACTGTCAAATTTTATTTTAACCATGTTTAGCTGTCCCCTACTCCCATGATCTACTGTGTGGAAATGGTTCAGAAGGTTATCTGTATGTTTGTGAAATTCTGCTCTTAGCTGAGAGTTCAAGATGTAATGCAAATGGCTGTCACTGGACAAATGCTTGGCTTTAGGAAGGTATTGCAAATCAGGCTTGAAACACCTTTCTCAACATCTGCATTGAGATGACATGAGAAGTAAATTGAGCAACCTTAAGACTTCTTTTCAGACGGAGGAAAACAAATGCATGAAACCATGTTCAAGATCACTGCATTTAGACACACTTTTCACATCTGAAGCAGTAGTAGGACACATAAAGCTAAACATTTACAAATAAACTGCAGTATATTCAGGGTACAGCATAAATATTTTATAAGTGTGCAGAACCTCCTAAAAATATGCTCACTTTCTTTCATTTTTACTAATGCAGCCTATGTACCGATAGCGACCACAGCACATGTAACCAATTTATGAAAAAGGAGTAATCTTGCCAAATATGAGATGGTTGCTGAGATACAGCCTGGCCTGCCGACTGAAGAAAAAGAATATTACATTTCAATCTGCTCTTAGTGAGTTCAGGAACATCTTCAGCCTAAAAGCTCTTTAAGAATATTCTCCTGCTTAACGTGAACCAATTAGAAGTAGGAAAAGCAGATGGGTTAAATAAATTAGGGATAGCATTCCAGCCTTGTCTCAGATTATCACCACTGGCAATCCTAAGCAGCACTACCAGTCAGTCAGTAGTTAGGGAGAGAAGTATATGTATTTTTTTTTCCTCCATCCCTTTCCGGAACAAAATCAGAGAGAGCAGCTGTCAGACTATTCAGTTTGCAGAGATGAAGAAAGCATAAATCCGGACAGGGTGCATGAAGTCTGAATATTTTCAGACAATGTTTTGAATTCTTGGTATTGCATGGTCTAAGAACATTTCAAACTTCCACCGAAGGACTTTCATTCCTTGCACTAAGTCTGTCTGTGTGGTGTTGCCTCAAGTAGAAACACATTTTCTTCATATGTATTTCTGAATTGACTCAACCATCTCCATGCCACGGAAGATCTAGAGCTAACAGATTTCTTAGATTTGATTAAGTTAATAGATCATCCTTTATAGCAGTTAGGCAGAAGTTGGCACAGTGGCTTGAAGGAAATCAGAAAAAGCTGCATATCAAGCACCTGCCACACACCACCTTATTGCCACAACAGGATAAATACAGACAGTTCTTGTAGTTCTCCATCTCTCAAACCCCTGTGCAAGAGTGTTGGCAGGTAGACTAGTAACTGAGCTTTGAGAATTTGGACTACTTTCTAAGAGAACATCTGTGTTGCTAATGAAAATTAGCCTTAATTATAGTCATGGGTCCATTTTATTTATCTATTTGTTTGTTCATTTTAATGGTGATGGCTCCAGCTGCTCCATGGTGTTGATATTAATGGACTGTAATTCTTGACTGTAGCATGGCTTCACAGACTGCACACTTAATTAGGTTAGGGCATAGGCACTGGGTGGATAACTGAGCAGGGCAAAACTTTTTGTTTAGCATAAACAAAAAACTAAAACATTAAAATCGCACCCAACCTCAGCAAATGCACTGCAGGATATCTACAAACTCCCAGTATGGGGGAGTGTGTTTGAAACAACCTGGAACAAGCAGATCCTACCAGCAAGAGAAGTCCAAATGCAGTACTAGACTATTGTACAAAGGAGTAGAGTGGTATTTAGACCTTACCAATTACTGAATTAAAAATAATCTTTCAACGTGCACATTTATCCAGTTTCCTGACCTAAGTAGACATGCCTGTATCCCCTGTACACTAACCCTATTACAGTTTAGATAAAATCTTTATTCCCTCATCTAAGAAAATATGAGAGATTATATAGACTAAGTTATAAGCAAGAAGAAATTTAAGGAATTTCATCCGGATAAAGAAAGTAACTTCTCCTCTAAATACAGGTTGGAAAGTGCAAAAATCTCACAACTGCATAAAGTAAGTATGCCTAACTTCAGCTGTAAGAGATGATGAAGCAAAGTATGCATGTGGGAACATGGAAGACAGAAAAATGGAGGAGAGAAAAGAGTTATGAGTTGGTGGAGTGGACTCTCTGCAGTGGCGCAGTCTGAACTGTCAATTGTGTTCAAGCCAGAAAGAACTTCACAATGCACAGAGTAACAGTAACCTATTGTCTTTCTGTTAAGAAAGAGTTTAAACAAATATCTAATGTATAGTTTCATTGTTTTATAATCCATGGGAAAGCAATTGAACAACGTATTCTGGATGTCAACTCCAAGTAAAAGAAAGAGAAGATTATCAGGGGTATTCAACGTAGGTTCATCAAGGGGATGTCATACTTGGCCTGTGATATCATGAGTAGCTGGGTGGATGAGGGGAGAGCAGTGAAAGTTGTTGTACCCTGACTTTAGCAAAGCTTTTGACAATGACTTCCATAACATCCTCATAGATAAGATTAGGAGGTGTGGGATAGATGAGTGGAAAGTGAAGTGGATTGAGATCTGGCTGACTGGCAGAGCTCAGGGGCTGTGATCAGCAGCACATAGTCCGGTTGGAGTAGTGGTAGCTAGTGGCGTCCCCCACGGATTGGTGGTGAGTCAAGTCTTGTTCATCATCTTCATCAGTGACCTGAATGAAGAGCTAGAGTGTACCCTAAGCAGGTTTGCTGATGGTATGACACTGGGAGGAATGACTGACACATCAGAAGGCCGTGCTGCCATTCAGTGAGACCTGGAGAGGCTGAGAGTTGGATGGAGAGGAGCCTGATGAGGTTCAATCAGGACAAGTGCAGAGTTCCCAGGTATTTAAGTAGTCTGGGAGAAGACCTCTTTGAGAGCAGCCCTGCAGTGAAGGACTTGGGGATCCTGGTGGACGAGAAGCTGGACCTAAGCCAGCAGTGTGTGCTTGCAGCCCAGAAGGCCTGCTATATCCTGTTCTGTATTAAAAAAGGGGTGTCCAGCAAGGAGAGGGAGGTGATTGTCCCCCTCTACTCAGCTCTTGTGAAGTGCCATCTGGAGTAGTGTGTCCAGGTCCCCAGCACAAGAAAGATGCAAAGCTCTCGAAACCTTGGGTCCAGAGGAAGGCCTCTAAAATGAGCTAAAAGATGGCTAGAGCACCTCTCCTATGAAGAAAGGTTGTACGAACTGAGATTGTTTAGCTTGGAGAAGAGAAGGCTCCAGGAGACCTCACTGTGGTCTTCCATTACTTGAAGGGAGTGTATAAACAGGAGAGGGAAGGACTGTTTACACGGGCTGATAGTGATAACAAAAGTGGTGTCCTGGAGTGCATTAAAAGACATTGTCCAGGAGGTCAAGGGAGGTGACCGCCATTTTATTCTGCCCTGGTCAGGCCACCTCTGGGTCCAGCTCCTCTGTTAAAGCAAGACAGGTAAATACTGAAGAGAGTCCAGTAGAGGGCCACTAACATGACTGGAGGCCTGGAACATTATTCTTATGAGGAAAGGCTTAGTTACCTGGGTCTGTTCAGCCTGGAAAAGAGAAGACTGAGAGGGGATCTTATCAATGCTAATACGTATCTATAAGATAAGGAGCCAGGATCTTTTCATTGGTACCTTGTGACAGGACAAAGGGTAGTGGACAGAAACTGAAACCCAGGTAGTTCCATCTGAACATGTGAAAAAAATTACTTAGAGGGAGGCAAAGCAGTACAACATACTCTGTTGTGATGTCTCCTGCAGAGATATTCAAAACCCACTTGGGTGCTTTTCTGTGTAACCTACTATAAGGAAACTGCTTTAGCAGGGGATTTTGACTAGATGATATCCAGAGGTCCCTTACAATCCCTATAATTCTGTGATATTGTGATTCTTTGATTTTCATTCTACATTTTAAGCTAAAGACAAATTATAGGCCACAAATATATGCAAATATTCCGTCAACTGGTTTACTTCTTCCTATGGGCAATATTTTTAATTGCAGTTGTTTTTTTTTTCCCAGATAACTAGAAAGCATACATTACATATATTGCATCTAAATTACACAGCTGTATTTCAGATTTAGAAAGCTGGGCATTTTGCTGTTCAGAGCTAAGTGTTTAACATATCATGATTGCTATAAGATACCATTTGATTTCAACCTGAATAGCATAACTAGGTAGCTCAGTCTGTTCACAACAAGTGGCTATTGTGTTTTGACATGCCATCTTTAATGTCTTTTATTCATGAGAAATAATTTTTTTAGTGTTTCTTCTGTTATGGAAGGTTTCCTACTTCTCTATATTGTACTTTTCTTGACAGTCTTTATTCAGCTTCTGCAAACATTATTTTTGTCTTTAAGACCTTGCATTGGTGGCTCTATTTAACAGTTGGGACGGTCTTAAAGTATCTGGATTTTTACTTGGGATAAAGATATGTAAAAAAATTGTTTTCCATAGCTTTTGGAAAGCCTTGCATCTGGGAACATGCACCACAGTTCTCAAAATAATGAACTCATGCATTTCATGTATTCCCAGATATTCATTTAGGTTACAAATATCTTTTTATAGCTTGAGCTTTTTCAGGCTTAACTCAAATCTGGGAGTTACAAAATTGTGTAAATATCGTATCACTGCATATAACACTATTTGAATTAGAGTCCTGCTGTGTTAGGCACTGCACACAAATTACATCCAGATTGCCCTTTATCCCTAATTGCTCTCAGTTTTTATTTATAGATTTAAAATAAGAGACAATTGGCTGTACCAAGTGCTAGTCTTCCTTAATAATTACTTACAGATACATCCCACTGTGAACAAAACCAGTTGCCATCTTCTATTATCTATGACAATCATTCATAAAAGCATAAAAACCTACCCTCCTAAAATAGTACCTTTGACCTCAAGATTAAGTGGTGATTAAGTACCAAGAGGTTGAAGGAGAAATAATGTAGCAGACTGGAGTCCAAGAATGGATTAAACTGAGTTCTGAGTCATAACTAAACAAGAAAATCACAACTTTTGGTGTGGCTTTTAATGGCCTCGAAATAAAAGCATAAAACCTTTTGATTTGCAGTATGACATGTATATTGACCATTGAACTTGCAGAATGTAAAAAAGGCATTGTCCTGAAGATGTCTTGCTCTTCCTTGTAAGAAATGAAGGCAGAGTGGGTGTGTAAAGAAGAATGGAAATCTCCACAGTACGGTAGAGATCCTATCTCCCAACATCATGCGAATGTTCTGGATGTTTCTACAGTGCTTCTGAAATGGCAGTTCTTTCCTGTGTTCAGACATCTGAATCATACCCTAAATGCCTATTTTAGATAGAGCTAAATAGCTGTTCAGAATCATATCTATATTGATTCCTGAAATAAGGAGAAATAAATAAATAATGATAAAAGAAAGAACTCTTTCTAGAAGAAACTCAGTAGATGGAAGATGCTGCATTTCAAAGAAAAGTAATTGTCTCAACATACAGAGAATCACAGAATTATAGAAACATTCCAGTCCAATCATCCACCGACCACCAGTAAATGCCTATTAAATCATGTTCCTAAGTACTACACTTACCCTTTCCTTAAACACCTACTGGGATGGTGACTCCCTCACTTCTCTGGGAAACCTGTTCCAATGCATTACCACTCTTTTGGAGAAGAAATTTTTCCCAATATCCAGTGTGAATCTTCCCGGGTGCAACTTGAGGCCATTCCTTCTTGTCCTATCACTGTTACTGGGATGCCAGATGGTGTTGCCCTTCTCTGGTCACACTCCAGGGTTTCTTTCTTTCTTTCTCATAATGAAGGACTAGAACTGAACACAATACTCAAAACCTGAACACACTGTAGATTCATGTTCAGTTGAGCATCAACCAACAACCTGAAATGCTTTTTCTCTTCACAACAGCCCAGCCANTTTCCCAGATAACTAGAAAGCATACATTACATATATTGCATCTAAATTACACAGCTGTATTTCAGATTTAGAAAGCTGGGCATTTTGCTGTTCAGAGCTAAGTGTTTAACATATCATGATTGCTATAAGATACCATTTGATTTCAACCTGAATAGCATAACTAGGTAGCTCAGTCTGTTCACAACAAGTGGCTATTGTGTTTTGACATGCCATCTTTAATGTCTTTTATTCATGAGAAATAATTTTTTTAGTGTTTCTTCTGTTATGGAAGGTTTCCTACTTCTCTATATTGTACTTTTCTTGACAGTCTTTATTCAGCTTCTGCAAACATTATTTTTGTCTTTAAGACCTTGCATTGGTGGCTCTATTTAACAGTTGGGACGGTCTTAAAGTATCTGGATTTTTATTTGGGATAAAGATATGTAAAAAAATTGTTTTCCATAGCTTTTGGAAAGCCTTGCATCTGGGAACATGCACCACAGTTCTCAAAATAATGAACTCATGCATTTCATGTATTCCCAGATATTCATTTAGGTTACAAATATCTTTTTATAGCTTGAGCTTTTTCAGGCTTAACTCAAATCTGGGAGTTACAAAATTGTGTAAATATCGTATCACTGCATATAACACTATTTGAATTAGAGTCCTGCTGTGTTAGGCACTGCACACAAATTACATCCAGATTGCCCTTTATCCCTAATTGCTCTCAGTTTTTATTTATAGATTTAAAATAAGAGACAATTGGCTGTACCAAGTGCTAGTCTTCCTTAATAATTACTTACAGATACATCCCACTGTGAACAAAACCAGTTGCCATCTTCTATTATCTATGACAATCATTCATAAAAGCATAAAAACCTACCCTCCTAAAATAGTACCTTTGACCTCAAGATTAAGTGGTGATTAAGTACCAAGAGGTTGAAGGAGAAATAATGTAGCAGACTGGAGTCCAAGAATGGATTAAACTGAGTTCTGAGTCATAACTAAACAAGAAAATCACAACTTTTGGTGTGGCTTTTAATGGCCTCGAAATAAAAGCATAAAACCTTTTGATTTGCAGTATGACATGTATATTGACCATTGAACTTGCAGAATGTAAAAAAGGCATTGTCCTGAAGATGTCTTGCTCTTCCTTGTAAGAAATGAAGGCAGAGTGGGTGTGTAAAGAAGAATGGAAATCTCCACAGTACGGTAGAGATCCTATCTCCCAACATCATGCGAATGTTCTGGATGTTTCTACAGTGCTTCTGAAATGGCAGTTCTTTCCTGTGTTCAGACATCTGAATCATACCCTAAATGCCTATTTTAGATAGAGCTAAATAGCTGTTCAGAATCATATCTATATTGATTCCTGAAATAAGGAGAAATAAATAAATAATGATAAAAGAAAGAACTCTTTCTAGAAGAAACTCAGTAGATGGAAGATGCTGCATTTCAAAGAAAAGTAATTGTCTCAACATACAGAGAATCACAGAATTATAGAAACATTCCAGTCCAATCATCCACCGACCACCAGTAAATGCCTATTAAATCATGTTCCTAAGTACTACACTTACCCTTTCCTTAAACACCTACTGGGATGGTGACTCCCTCACTTCTCTGGGAAACCTGTTCCAATGCATTACCACTCTTTTGGAGAAGAAATTTTTCCCAATATCCAATGTGAATCTTCCCGGGTGCAACTTGAGGCCATTCCTTCTTGTCCTATCACTGTTACTGGGATGCCAGATGGTGTTGCCCTTCTCTGGTCACACTCCAGGGTTTCTTTCTTTCTTTCTCATAATGAAGGACTAGAACTGAACACAATACTCAAAACCTGAACACACTGTAGATTCATGTTCAGTTGAGCATCAACCAACAACCTGAAATGCTTTTTCTCTTCACAACAGCCCAGCCACTCTGCCCAAACCCTGTAGGGTTGCAAGAAACTCCAGGTTGCATCAGTTTGGCAGCTTAGTGAAAGAGTAAACTTGGAGGAGCATGTTGGATTTTCCTTCTGTTCTGTCTTTGACACCTACACTGCAAATTATTGTCAATTTATAAGATGCATCAGTCAGTTCATAATATAGATGAGAATGCCATAGTTCTTATGTAGGGTAGAGTTAACAATCTCTGGCATCAAACTGATCTGCTATTGATCAATATATAACTGATCAGTGTATAACATTTTAAAATGTTCACAGTGCATAATTAAAGAAAGGCAATTATAAATCAGAAAGATAAGGAGGAATGAGAAAGGCAAACTGTGAGGTCCCTCAATAAGCTGAAAAGATTCCTTTTCTGAAAAGAGACGATCTAATGTAAGTTTGAGCAGCAGTGCCAATGCAGCTGATACTTGATAAATCAGACCTGCTTGCAGAAGATGTCAATTCCCATTTTCCTTCCTGTAACCTTTAAATAAAAATAAGTGACATTCTTACTTGTACCAGAATCCCTAATGAAACTGAAAGGCTGTTGAAGTAATTACCTGGCAAATCAACATGTGTATATATATAGATCATTCTCCTGCACCTTCTCACTTAGGCACCTAATTTCTCCTATCCATTTTGTTATTAAATCACATGCGTGGAAGAGGGGGAAAAAAAAAAAAAAAAAGAAAGAGTTGAAGCATGAGCAGAAAGTGATAAAGCTTAGAGCTTTAAAGCAGATGAAATGAAATGAAAATTTGGCCTTGAATTTCGTTCTTCTACTATCTATTATCTATTGTAATTCAAGCTTTTCTAGGGACCCACTTTAACTACACTTCGCTTTCTCTTCAGATTTTTTAGCTGACAAAGAATGATGAGAGTTGCCTGGATTTCAGGATGATTTTCTGTTTACATCTATTTTGTCTGTGTATTACAACAAGTATGATATGAAAGTGCAGCCACTGTTTAGATACATTAACAACAGTCATTTACACATACTACTGTGATATATCTCACAGAGGGATATTCACAAAAGCTGACTAAAGCCTTGGACAACTTATTTCCCCAGGCTTCCATTACACTTAGTTCATGGGAGGGATCCTTCAGAGTGATTCAGACTAGTAGAGTAACTTTTGTTAACCTTTCTGACTGTCCCCCAACGAGTATCGTTTTATGACTAATTGACATACTCAGTTGCTTCTCTTGCAAACAAGCACCTACCTCAAATACACAGACTGCATGAAATTGGCCTCTTGCTGGCATTCTCAGTAATTTCTCACAGTAGCATCCAGTCCTTTCAAGTTATTATAATTCTAATAAAAAATACTGCTTTAACAGCAGGGTTGCTGTATTATGTGGCACTGAATACCTGAATCATCACTGCATCGTTTTTTAGCTTTGCTCTATGGAAATATCAAACCTTGTTGGTCTAGATGGGTCACACTGAGAGATCTCTGTATCTGATCAAAGGCCAGGTTAGAGACAATTCTTGAACTAACACTGTGTGGAAGCTAAGACAGCTCAAAGCCTATTAGCTAGTAGTGTAAGGAATCATGTATTCATTTCTAGGATTCATCTGTGCTTTAGACTGAAAGTCTTGAGCTCTTTACCAGCAACTCGTGAATGCTGTATAGATCTTATGATCTATATTTACTGAGCTAATTCCAGAGTACAATGGTTAGAATGTTGTTACTTTTGCAGAAGGAAGGAAAAGTGAGCTTCTGATCTCATGTGCTACATATTCTCAAAATGAAAATCAAAGTCTTACATCTCCTAATTGCATTTTGTTTTGGTTTGTTTGCTTTTGTTTTTCCCCTTCTCCATTATTTTCTTGAGAATAACCTAAGGATCTGTTTTACATGCTTGTGACAACGAAGTCTAAGAAATGAGTACATAAAGGTAGTAAAGATTTGAACATATTGGAAAATGAGAAGGATACATTTGAACACCGGAAAGTGAACTGAAACACTGTGTGATTTTAGAAAATCTAGACAGCTTGACATTCATATCTGAGCAGCTTTTAATTTTAGAGTATCCCAAGCATAGAAAAACAAGTGTTATAAAAATGTGAGATTATTTTCAACTCAGCTTTCCTGAACAGGATGCAGAGCAAAAGTCTAGATCAATGGTATTTATATCCCCCAAATTATTTTATCATTGATCTCAAATGCTGGAAATGGAAAAGATTTTATAATGGTTTAAAGCCCTGTAGAAGTAGAGCTGCCTTCAAAGCTCATGCCCAAAAGCTTTCAGTGTGAAGAAGGCTTATCATTACTGTTAACAAGGAAGGACAGCAGAGACCCTAGAGAGAGATTCATCACACCTAAGTTAGACATCTGCATCTCAGCTAGTTACCTTAGGCTCCCTTTCCACTCAACGAGAGTGAATAGCACAGTTACAGTATGAGACATCTGTCTCTTTTAGACATTTTCTTTAAGATGACATGTTTCTCACCCTGAACCTCTCCAGTTTCTTTGTTGATTATAACTAGAGTCTGTATAACTAGCCCAGATAGGAGGCATTTAAAATCACATGTGGAAATCCTACCTCTGCTAAGTCCAGACTCCCCCAGAGTGGAATGGTGTGTATCTAAACATGTCAATATGGACTACATTCATCAGTATTGGGTGCCAAGCTGTTTACAGAGTGATGTATCACTGAAGTCAAACTTCATGACAACATTTAAGAAGAGCAAAGAGGCTGAGTTCAATGCAACGGAACACTTAATAATATTTAGATAAATAAATGAAATTATATTTTCTTGTTGCTTTTACTAGTGGTTCTGATGAATAGTTACTTACGGGGCTTGACCTACAGTTTTTCTGGAGAGTTCACATAAAGGATCAGGAAAATACACATGCTAAGAAGGAGATATAAGTCAAGACTCCTGATATATACTCCTTATCAACTAACTTCTGTATAACTCACAGTGAGGAAATTTTCCCTGTCCTTCTTTGCATGACCTTGGTGGCTCAAACCCTTTGAATACTTGAGTTCTTGAGATACATTTCCTTGATACCTCTTATGCATATTGTTATTCTCTAACTGTATTGCTTATGATTATATTCATTTTTAAGGAAGATTATTTTCCATCAAAACCTGCATAAGATAAATAATATTGCATTTTCTTACACACACGGAGGAAATAAGGAGGTGCATATGGAAGCATTTAGAAAAGCATATTTTGTAATTTACTAGATAGTAACCAAACAGACTTGAGGAAATCTCTCATTTGAAGATAGCTGGGAGAGGATTAGGCAGAAATATCAAATGTTTGTCCAGTCCATACTATTTTCCTGTCGTTTGCTTGCAGGCATAGCTGGAGAAGGGACACTGTGCTAGGTGGGCCCAGGCTCAGTCTTTGTCCTTAATTCAAACTGAAAAGAAGATATATGTGTGAAATAATGGCCAAATGACACAGAAGGCTTCTATCAGCACTGATCCATCTAACTTCTGTAACTGGAAAATATTACTGCTATTTGTTGTTCTTTAACATTGACTCAGATGTTCTTCACATGTATCCCACAGCAATCAAATGAAAACACAGCTAGTTCTATACATTTTTAATATCCCAGTTCAGATCTGACCTTTTGTTAAAAGATTTGTCATTTGTAGAGGCAAATTAGCATTTGCTTGTTAAAAAGAGGCTCAGTCCTTCAACATTTTGTACAGCATCTCTAAAATTCAAGTTAGATGCATCAGTTTCTGGATGTACAAAACAGACCTAACAATGATTGTTTCCACATGCACATGAATATCTAAACTGTCTATCTGTTCTGAGTGAAATCAGTAAATCAGGTGGGCAGAATGTCTGTGTATCTATTTTGCTAAACTAAAAAATATTGTGGTATATTCTTAGACAGAATGAGTAGGATGGATACTGATGGATATTTTTATATCAAGAAAGATTACCACCTCTTTTAATCTTTCATCCACACAGACTGTGTAAAAAAAAGAAAAAGAAAAAGAAAGTTTCTGGTTTGTAATTCCATTGCTTAATTCTTTAGTTTGGGACTAATTCATCTAGTATTTCCAACACTAGCCCATGACTATTTTCATAAAATCACACAGAGTTGCAGTAGTTGAAAGGGACCTCTGGAGATCATCTAGTCCAATCGCCCTTCAAAGCAGACTCCCTAGACCAGGTTGCACAGCTAGGTATCCAGGTGGGTCGTTAATATCTCAAGAGATTTGAAAGAACTAAGTGGATTTCTGGACAAAATATGGAGGCACTAAGTTCATCTCATTTTAGGTGAAATTTTTTATACATAACACTTAACAACTGTCACTGAACTACTGAACTACAAGAAAACATGGCAGGGGATACAGACTGAGATACAGCTTTCCAGAGCTAAATTCAGCAATGAATCAGATGACTGTAGAAACAGGTACCTGTCTACGTGTTCCCATGACATGCATCCCAAGATACCAAAGGAACTGGCTGATATGGTGACCAAGTCACCCTCCACCATATATGGAAAGTCATGACTGTCAGGCAAAGTGCCTGTTGGCTGGAAAAACGGAAGCATCACTCCAGTTTTTAAAAAGACTTAAAAAGAAGACCTGGGAAATCCCAAGATGGTGAGCCTCATCTCTGTACCTGTAAAGATCATGGAGCAGATCCTTCTGGAAGAGATATTAAGTCACATATGAGATGAGGAAGTGATCCAAGACAGCCAGCATGGCTTCACCAAAGGCAGATTGTGCCTGACCAATCTTGTGGCCTTCTATGATGGAGTGACAGTTTAAGCGAACAAAGGAAGAGCACTTGATCTTGTTTAACTGGACTTCTGCAAAGTCTTAGATATGATTCCACCACATTCTTATCCGTAAATCAGAGAGATATTAATTTGATGGGTGGGTTATTTAGTAGATAAGGATAGAACTGCTGAAGTGGGTTCAGAGGAGACCAAGAGGACAATCTCTCTTATGAAAAAGAGTTGAGGGACTAGGCTTCTTTAGCTTGGAGAAGACTCTATGGAGACCTCATTGTGGCTTCTCAATATTCAAAGGAGGCTTCTAAAAAAGATAGAGACTTCATAAGGGGAGATAGAGATAGGGTGTTCCATGCCCTTTATCATCTTTGTAGCCCTTGGCGGGACTCTTTCAAGGAGATCCTGGTCTTTTTGTACCAGGGAGCCCAGAAAAGAATGATATTTAAATTCTCTTTCAACCCTAACCATTCTATGATTCTATGCTTTCCTCCATTCATTCTCATATATCTATCTTACTCTCTGTACTGCCATTACAAGAAAAAGTGCAATTCTTGTGTTTTAGCTAAAGATCTTGAAATGTGTGTTAGAAAACAAGCTCAAGTGTGTATAAATTTGTTGCACTTTTGTCTAGTGCACTTGTCTTAGGCTATGGATCTTACATGAAACTGTCAGTGCTGTCCCAGTATGAGCAAAAATCTGGAGTTTCTGTGTAATGTGAAGGCACGTATTCAGTATTTGACTAAATTTCATGGATTTAATGCCAGAACATACCATTAAAATACCTTTCCGATGTCTGGGCAAGCGCATGCCAAAGAACTTCACTCACTAATTCCTGCATCAAACTCATGGTTTCTGTTTAAATTATCACAATCTCTTCTTATATGAAAGATCCAGTCTTGACTTTCAGGTGGTAAGGAAAACATCGTATCCATCCCTAAGAGAGCTTTTCCACCGCATGATGAACTTCACTTAGTGAACTGAGGAAGAATCAGTTTCACTCAGTACTTGGTTTCTAGACAGGGTTTATCTGACGCCAGGTTATACACACTGAAACTCATAATCACTTTCCAGAAAATTAGCAAGCTATCACCATCAGAAAGTCTCACTTAAGTCCTCACCTAAGAACATGTAAGCTCTTAAATTTATTTATAAAATAAATTGTAAATTTTACAGTATCTACTGAAAATGCATTAACTGCTAATTGAAGTTGTTGCGTAGCAAATATGCCAATAAGTTCTCTAGGGACTTCCACAAGCCCTTTACAGCACCATAAGCCCAATGTTCATGAAGTGGGATTTCCTTCTTGAAACATGGGATAACACAGAGTGAAAGCACAAGTATACACTGAAGTACTTTCTCACGCACCCTGTTGGTGTACCCAGAGTCTTTCTCTGTTCTCCATCAGTGGAGGGGTGGTTAGCAGGGACAGGGACGTGACTGTCCCTCTCAACTCTGCTTTTGTGAGTCCCTATTTGAAGTACTGTGTCTGGGTCTGGAACCCCCTCTACTAGAAAGACAGGGAGCAGTTGGAGAGGGTCCAGAGAGGGGCCACGAAGAGGATCAGAGGGCTGGAGCACCTTCCCTATGAAGACAGGCTGAACGAGCTGGGCTTGTTCAGCCTGGAGAAAAGAAGGCTGCAGTGTGACCTAATTGCAACCTTTCAGTACCTAAAGGGAACCTATAAACAAGAGGGGAGTAAACTCTTTGACAGGGACAGGACAAGGGGAAATGGTTTTAAGTTGAGGAAGGGAAGATTTAGGTTGGGTGTGAGGGGGAAGTCCTTCACTATGAGAGTGGTACAGGCTGCCCAGTGAGGCTGTGGATGCCCCATCCCTGGAGGTATTCAAGGCCACATTGGATGGGGCCCTGCACAACCTTGTCTAGTATTAAATGAGGAGGTTGGTGGCCCTGCCTGTGGCAGGGGGGTTGGAGATTCATGATCCTTGGGTCCCTTCTAACCTGAGCCATTCTGTGATCCTGTGACTTCATGTTCCTTGGCAGTAAATTTATTCTTCTCTTTCTTCTTCCTGAACTTAAGGGGTCATTTTTCAAAATAGGCTCCCAAGCACACCTGTTCTTGTCTCTTGGGAATGGAAGCAGTTTTGCTAAGTCAAAGCAGTTTTGAAAACCCTCCTCATAAAATCTGTTCAGTGTCTCATTACCAGTTAGTAGTATTCAATCTTCTGTTAATAAGAGGATTTTCCCTTCTGGTTTTATGGATAGGAAATATCTCCTTTAAATGCTATAGATTTAACACAACCATATACGAAAAGAACCCAGCTCCCTAACACTGCAAATCATTATCCCCTCTTGTTATATGAATCAAATCAGATACATATAAACCTTTGCTGTTCATAACTGAAAAGAACTTAGGCAGAACCTCAGCATTACACAAGTAGCTAAGAGCTACAATTAACTTCAATAGACTCCCTGTGCTCTCAATCCATACACTGTTGTAAAAGTCGTTACTCTGGAATGTCTCCTCCAGCAAGAACAAGCTTCAAAATTGAAAAGTAGATTCCACTAGTTTTGAGATCAATTCATGGCAACAACAGCGTTCCCCAGTTTTAACCAGGGTTCTGCTATGACTACATCATTCTTCCATTGTCTGCCAGTAAAAGTGTTTTTTATTCTTCCAATTTGAATCAACCTGGCATGGATCATAAGATTATTTTATATATATATGTAGTGGCATTATTTACCACTTTCTGTAAGAAAGAGGGAAATTAGTATATTTCTCTCTTTTGTGACAAAATAGTACATTCAGAGGAGAATAGTCATGGTTTGACTGTTAACTGTTGTTGAATGTTATAAACCTCTTCCATATGAATAGTTCTAGGCAGTGCAGGGTACATTCCATTTGAGTTTCAGAACATTAATTCTGAAAAACAAAGTAAACTGAAAGTATCCATTATCTGGAAGGTATTTTCATTTTAGCTGTAATTATACAAGTCCCTACCTTGTTTCCAGAGATGAGGTGACACAGCATGCATTCCAAGTCGGTATGTTCACACCTGCTTTTAGGTCCACAGATAAAAAATAAATTTACTTTCAATGTAACTTGTTGTCTTGGCATTCTGGTGTAAATGTTCCTAGACCATAGGTGTGGATAGGTAACAGTTTCAATTTCACCTCTGAATTTCAAAATTTTAAGAGTTGCATTATGATGTCAGAATTTGAAAGCATTCTGCAGTCTATGTGAGGTGAAATGCATTTGTATAGGGGTATCATATCAAAATATTCAGTGCAATGACCTTGTCCCTCAAACGTTGTTTTAGATATTTTTGTTTGGACATTACCTGAATAATACATCTATTCATGCATACAGGAGAATGGCAGCACAGTGACTTGTGTTTGACTTGACAATTATTCTTGCTTTCTTTTTGTTAGTACTTTTTATTTTTATTTTTTTTAACTTTTTCTCTTGACACGGATCCAGCTACTTCTCTCAATTTCTAAGCTATAAAGCTACCATCTGGCCTGTATCTTGGAAAAGCTGTTCTCATTGTAGTGTCTTCCTTGTTTGACACTCCATCTAAGTATTTGCTTACTCCCTCTACTCCCACTATCCTAGGCATGCTAATAAAACAACAACAAATATTTTTAAATGGAACCGAAGTGAAACATTTATGGCAGGAAAATAATTCATGCCAAAAATGCTAAACAAGTTTTAAGTCACTTCAGATAATAAAGATCTGCTTACTTGGATGAAAAACATCACAAACTCTCACATGAGCCTACAACAGATACTATGGGGAGAAGTACCCATTCAATCACAACACAAGAATAGCTGAGCAGACGTCCTATCTCTGCTGTTAAACTACGAGAAAGAATAACAAAATGACCAACCACTCTTCCAATTTCTCACATAATACAATGGAGTTCATGATTTTTTTTCCTAAGAATGTTGCTTTTATTGTAGCATAACGAAATATCACCTTGGATACATTTATTTTATTTTAGTTATAAGAGAACAGTGAATTAATCATAGCTTGGAGAGAAGCAATGTAATATCCTATATTGTGTATAAATTTCTACCAAATTCACACCTTCCAAATCTGTTTTGCAATACTTGCACCCTGATCTTTGATTTCTTAAGAGCTAGCTGCACACCTGTACAATGCCAGGCAGAAGCAGAGCAACTAATCACACTAATTTATTTGAGACAGGGACTGTCTGTTTGTGATTTTCTTTCACAAAAAAAGAAATAGTAGTGATATGACAACATCACATGGTGAAAACAAGTTTCATAGAACTGCACAAGAAGTAACGTCTAAGCAGGTCTAAGCAGTCTTTGTAGCTTGAGAAAATAAATGAGACCTGGATGCTTTTTACCCCTTAAATATCTAAACACTGTTGATAAAAATCAGAGTTAATTTAAGCATCCCTGTTATTTCCTGAACTGTTCTTATTTTTTTTTTTTCCTGAAGAATAGTATGAACATTCATAAACAGACACAGATATTTATTTTTTTTAAATAGTTCTGCTTGTGATCTCTGGATTAGAAAATATGTGATTCCAAAGATCAAAGCCCACTAAATCATACAAAACAAAGGCAAGAATTTATTAGGTCTTAGTGAATCATTGGCTAATGTTTTTTCATTCAGAGACTTCTATAGAACTGACTAATGTCAGATGCATCCAAAGAATAAATAAACCTCATAATGGGTCAAATGGTTGTGATCACCACTGCAGATTCGTGATTGTTAGGGTCCAATACAGAAACCAATACAACTTAAAGCATTAATGACCTGGGTTGTTGGAAATCGTGCACCTCATCAAGGTTTTGGAAGAAACCAAATTCTACTGTAGCACTCAACTGTAGGTCAGGCAGCCCTTCAGAGGGAGCTCAAAGGGCTGGAGATACAAACTTAAGTGAACCTAATGATATTCAGAAAAAAATAACTCCAGAGTTCTGCATCTGAATTGGAACAGCCTCATACAATCACACAGGCTAGAGTCTGGTTGTGTATAGAGCAACTGTATAAGACCTCAAGAAACCTGTCTTAAACTGATGATGCTTTGAGGTGGAGACTGAACCAAAGAGTCTCCAGAGATATTTCTGTATTATATCTGAATTAAGACTTAAAACCTAAAATATTTCTGTCATTTTATTTTCTTAAAATTCTCTTTCTACAATGCCTATTATATTTTCTTATTATTCTTGTTACCAAAACACACAGTTCAGTTCTTCTTGCCTCCCATCAGTCTTCAAATTTGGCTGGTTCAATCTGATTTTCCATTATGTATTTAAATGGCTATTTGAAATTTATTTGATTTTACTGATCAGCAATATTTTTTCCATGATAGAAGAAATTTTTTCCATGATAGAAGGAATTCTGCTTTTTTTTGAATTTTTCCATGTCACCCTCTGCCAATTTTCTATAATTCTGCAACATCCAGTATGAAACTGGTGATCTACTCTATGTTTAAGAAGAAACAGCACTGGCATGTAGAATGGCATAATATTTGTTATGCTGTTGTTCATACTTTCTAACAGTAGCTACGCCGGAGTACTGTTGTGCATACATAAAGTATATTAAGGCTGGGTTTATAAAAGAGTTGACTTACATTAACAGCAACAAGAAAATAAGAAAAAAAATTGAAGAGTTGTACATTGCAGTACAAATAAGAGCACTTTCCCATAGTTCCTGGTTGAAGAACAATATGCAAAACCATAGCACAGTGGTTTTTTTAGCTGAGGGTTCACTATGCTATGAAGAATAAATATGAATACAAAATCTAGCTTTCACTGCTTCGGTTTCAGCAATGATCTTGTTTTCAAGCTAAATGGAAAATGTTATTCTATGTCTATTCTGTCCCTGTATCTAGTAATGCTATTTTCTCCTAGACTATGATCCTTATCATTCCATTAATGCCATCATTAGTGTATTGTAGGAAGAGAGAATGACAGGACATAATTCTTAATACCTTTCACACTCCTTTGAATGTCCAAGAACTCTGAGTCCTGATCAGCACCAACAAATCACGTTCTCTTGGCCATGGCCTTGGTACCTACCACTGATTTTGTTTTCTTAAAACCTAGAACTTCTGAATTCCTGTGGAAGATCTGTGATATCTTTGAATACCTCTGTGAACTCCACAACATACGAGGTTCATCAAAGTAATGGAATGCAGATATTTTGAAATCAGAGCCACTTAAGATGCTGTGGCCTTTGTGAAACAGTGCAGTTTGTAGAGAGTCTAACCTGAGATTTGAAAGTGGGATTACTGTATTGAGACCACTGGTACATTAGGAAAAAGAAATCCGTTGAGAACAGAATGAAGATTAAGCTCCACTATCTTGCTCTATTCTGAGACTTCTCACAGGTTAAAAAATAAGATCAGTAATTCTAAACGGATCTGTTAAATGGAGGCTGCAACTTTGAATTTTAAATGTTTACATGTCTATGTATATACATATGTAAAACATAAATCCATATCTCAAAATCATTTTTTTTTCTACAGATTAAATGCAGTATAGCCAGTTGTTTTGCATGAGAACACAATATTTCATAAGCTACAATTTAACAGAAAGAAACAATCACTATGATGTTATACTTCTTTGACAAACATGTACTTTTGCAATATATTAAACGAGGTCAACTCAAACTTTACACTGCTTCTTCTGGTAAATGCCAAGAGGCAAGAAATTGTAACATAACATCTCTGTTGATTTTGTATCAAGGCTTGCATAGGAGAGAAGGGAATTAAGTAATCAGTGCAAACATTTATCATAGATATGTATGTAAAATTTCTATTCACTGAGAACTATCTCAGAAAGCCTTGATTCCCAAGGTGGAAATTTCCATTTACTTTTATAATTAGGTGATCAAGTGAAAAATTAACACATAGTATTTAGGTATCTACACACTTGAAATTATTTAAGGAAGAAAATACTGCCTTGTTTCTCTGAAGTTCTTATCAATTATAATAATTCAAAGCTTCAAAAAATAAAAATTAAACAAACAAAAAAAAGAGCTCTCTCTCCTTCGCCTGTCCTGTTCTGTAATCTCCATGCATGGAAATGATCAGCATGGTATGCATCAAGAAGTTTATTCCCTCTGACTGGGACACTGTGCAAGACAATATTCAGGCTGATTGGTAATGAGAAATAAACAAAGTTATTTTAAATTGTCTTCAACAGTCAAGAAATAGAGTATCAAGACAGTTTTCAAGGAAATACAGAGAACTCTACTGTAGTCATGCTGAACTTGAAATGGCCACTGTGGACACAACCACAGGACAACTTGGATAGCTAGATTAGAATTTTATTTGGACAAGTGAGAGTAAGACTGAGTTTGTCATTTCTCAGCACAGTGGATAGCAAATTTTTATTTAATGATTGTTCCCAGAAGTAAATATGTGTGAAAAGAATCAGTGAAAAATAGAGTCTTGTAGAAAACTAGAGGGGGAAAAAAAAAGAAAAAAAAAATTGTTGGAGGAAAAGGAAAGAACAGTAATGTAGTGAAACATTAGCTAAAGACAAATCAAATTAATAAGTACTCGAGTAAAGGTGGGAGAGTGTTAAAACTGAGCATCAAAAGAAGGAGAAGTGATGTCAGATCACAATGAGGAAGCTGAATACTATGCAATTAAACATGGGTATGAAAAGGGGGGTGCAAAAGAAAAGGTTTTTGCCTCCAAATAATAACACATACATGCATTCATAGAGGAAACAGTTTTGAATGAGAAATTTCTTCATCTTCTCTCATTAGGAAAAGACAAGTTTCATTAGAGAAATATTTGGTGATATAAGTTAATTTCCCTACTATCGGTAATTGAGCCCCACTCATGTCACATTCCATTTTTATCTTTGGTGAATTTTTCCATTTATGAAGAAAGGAACAATAAATGAGGGGTTACCAACAGAAGGAAGTTGATAAGTTGGAACTGGAGAAAAAGAAGTTTACTAATATACAG
Source organism: Odontophorus gujanensis (assembly GCA_013399175.1). NCBI lineage: Eukaryota > Metazoa > Chordata > Aves > Galliformes > Odontophoridae > Odontophorus > Odontophorus gujanensis. The sequence continues at coordinate 167 of VXAB01008334.1, read as the reverse complement.
GGAAAGAGCAACAGAAAAAGGAAAAATTGTTTTATAAAAAGGAGAGTGCACAGCATGGGGAAAAGAGTCAAGACTGGAAACCTAACATGTTCAAGGGCTGTTAATGAACAATTTTACACAGTTGTTTTCTGTTCATTTTGTGACAGGGCTTTTTTTGTTTTTTGATT